>JAUMJJ010000700.1:0-49555 GCA_033556795.1 Tapera naevia | reverse complement strand
GATACAGCATTAAAAATGGGTGCCCAGAGCCAAAAAAGGGGGTGCTCAGAGCCAAAAAAGGGGGCTACAGCATCAATAAGGGGGTGCCCAGAGCCAAAAAGGGGTTGCCCAGAGCCAAAAAGGGGGGGACACAGCATTAAAAGGGGGTGCCCAGAGCCAAAAAGGGGGTGCCCAGAGCCAAAAAAGGGGTTACAGCATCAAAAATGGGTGCCCAGAGCCAAAAAGGGGGGGACACAACATCAAAAAGGGGTGCCCAGTGCTGAAATTGGGTGCCCAGGGCCAAAAAAGGGGAGACACAGCATTAAAAATGGGTGCCCAGAGCCAAAAAAGGGGGTGCCCAGAGCAAAAAGGGGGGGACAGAACATCAAAAAGGGGTGCCCAGAGCCAAAAAGGGGGGACACAGCATTAAAAATGGGTGCCCAGAGCCAAAAAGGGGGTGCCCAGAGCAAAAAGGGGGGTTACAGCATTAAAAACGGGTGCCCAGAGCCAAAAAGGGGGGGACAAAACATCAAAAAGGGGTGCCCAGAGCCAAAAAGGGGGGTTACAGCATTAAAATGGGTGCCCAGAGCCAAAAAAGGGGGTGCCCAGAGCCAAAAGGGGGGACAGAACATCAAAAAGGGGTGCCCAGAGCTAAAAAGGGGGGACACAGCATTAAAAACGGGTGCCCAGAGCCAAAAAGGGGGTGCCCAGAGCAAAAAGGGGGGGACAGAACATCAAAAAGGGGTGCCCAGTGCTGAAATTGGGGTGCCCAGGGCCAAAAAAGGGGGGACACAGTATTAAAAATGGGTGCCCAGAGCCAAAAAAGGGGGTGCCCAGAGCCAAAAAGGGGGGGACAGAACATCAAAAAGGGGTGCCCAGAGCAAAAAGGGGGGACACAGCATTAAAAACGGGTGCCCAGAGCCAAAAAAGGGGGGGACAGCATCAAAAATGGGTGCCCAGAGCCAAAAAGGGGGGGACACAACATCAAAAAGGGGGGGACACAACATCAAAAAGGGGTGCCCAGTGCTGAAATTGGGGTGCCCAGAGCCAAAAAAGGGGGGACACAGCATTAAAAATGGGTGCCCAGAGCCAAAAAAGGGGGTGCCCAGAGCCAAAAAGGGGGGGACAGAACATCAAAAAGGGGTGCCCAGAGCCAAAAAAGGGGGTGCCCAGAGGAAAAAGGGGGGGACAGAACATCAAAAAGGGGTGCCCAGAGCCAAAAAGGGGGTGCCCAGAGCCAAAAAGGGGGTCGCTTGTAACCGAAAGCGCGGTGGGCACCGAAAAGGGGTGCCCAGAGGCAAAAGGGGGTGCGGCCCTGTTTTGGGGTCCCCCTCTCTCATCCCTCTCTTCCCCCTCCTCCCACAGAGCACCCTGAGTCCCCGGTGAGCCCGGAGCCGCCCGAGCCGGGCGCGGTTGCCCCGCGCAGGCAGAACTGGGCCGCGCCGTCCCGCGCCGAGCGGCGCCCGCTGCCCCCCGGCGCCCCTGCGGATCCCCCGGCGCCCGAGGTGGAGCCCGAGGAGGCCGCGGGGGAGGAGGAGGAGGAGGAGGAGGAGGAGGATTTGGGGGGCCCCGGGAGGAGCCCCGGGGTCGGGGTTTATCTGCAGAGCCTGGAGCGCAGCAGCCGCCGTTGGGTGCTCTCGGCCAAGGCCCCGGGGCTCGAGGAGCCGAGCGGCCGAGCCCAGCTGGAAACATCTGGCGACATCTGGTACAACCCCATCCCAGAGGATGAGGACAACGGCGCCCGGACGGTGCGGGGTGAGGGGGTCACCCCGAAAACGGCCAGGGAAGAGCCCCCAGGGCTGGAGGAGAGCGGAGCCGCCGGGACCGCGGCGTCTGGTGAGGGGGTGGCTACGGGACGGGGACGGTGGTGGCCACGCGGCTGCCACGGGCCCTCCCTGCACCCCGCGTCGCCCTCCCCGGCCTCAAGACTCTGCCAGCTTTGTCCCCTCTCCATCCCCCACAGGGCTTCCTGGACCCTGTGGTCCCCAGAGCTGATGGTTCCTGTCCCCAACAACCCCATGGACCCCACATCCTGTCCCCATCCTGTGGTCTTTGTCCCCTCTCCAACCCCCACAGGGGTTCCTGGACCCTGTGGTCCCCAGAGCTGATGGTTCCCATCCCAATGTCCCCATGGACCCCATGTTCTGTCCCCATCCTGTGGTCTTTGTCCCCTCTCCATCACCCACAAGGTTTCCTGGACCCTGGACCCTGTGGTCCCCAGATCTGATGGTTCCCGTCCCCAGTGTCCCTCAGACCCCACAGCCCCTGTCCTGCTGTCCCTCTGGACCCCACATTCTGTCCCCATCCTGTGGTCTTTGTCCCCTCTCCATCCCCTACAGGGCTTCCTGGACCCTGTGGTCCCCAAAGCTGATGGTTCCCATCCCAATGTCCCCATGGACCCCACATCCTGTCCCCATCCTGTGGTCTTTGTCCCCTCTCCATCCCCCACAGGGGTTCCTGGACCCTGTGGTCCCCAGAGCTGATGGTTCCCATCCCCAATAACCCCATGGAACCCATGGTCCTGTCCTGCTGTCCCTCTGGACCCCACGTCCTGTCCCCATCCTGTGGTCTTGGTCCCCTCTCCAACCCCCACAGGGGTTCCTGGACCCTGTGGTCCCCAGAGCTGATGGTTCCCATCCCGATGTCCCCATGGACCCCATGTTCTGTCCCCATCCTGTGGTCTTTGTCCCCTCTCCATCACCCACAAGGGTTCCTGGACCCTGGACCCTGTGGTCCCCAGAGCTGATGGTTCCTGTCCCCAACAACCCCATGGACCCCACATCCTGTCCCCATCCTGTGGTCTTTGTCCCCTCTCCAACCCCCACAGGGGTTCCTGGACCCTGTGGTCCCCAGAGCTGATGGTTCCCATCCCAATGTCCCCATGGACCCCATGTTCTGTCCCCATCCTGTGGTCTTTGTCCCCTCTCCATCCCCCACAAGGTTTCCTGGACCCTGGACCCTGTGGTCCCCAGATCTGATGGTTCCCGTCCCCAATATCCCTCAGACCCCACAGCCCCTGTCCTGCTGTCTCTCTGGACCCCACATCCTGTCCCCATCCTGTGGTCTTTGTCCCCTCTCCATCCCCCACAAGGGTTCCTGGACCCTGTGGTCCCCAGAGCTGATGGTCCCCAACCCCAGTGTCCCTCAGACCCCACAGACCCTGTCCTGCTGTCCCTCTGGACCCCACATTCTGTCCCCATCCTGTGGTCTTTGTCCCCTCTCCATCCCCCACAGGGGTTCCTGGACCCTGTGGTCCCCAGAGCTGATGGTTCCCATCCCGATGTCCCCATGGACCCCATGTTCTGTCCCCATCCTGTGGTCTTTGTCCCCTCTCCATCACCCACAAGGTTTCCTGGACCCTGGACCCTGTGGTCCCCAGATCTGATGGTTCCCGTCCCCAGTGTCCCTCAGACCCCACAGCCCCTGTCCTGCTGTCCCTCTGGACCCCACATTCTGTCCCCATCCTGTGGTCTTTGTCCCCTCTCCATCCCCTACAGGGCTTCCTGGACCCTGTGGTCCCCAAAGCTGATGGTTCCCATCCCAATGTCCCCATGGACCCCACATCCTGTCCCCATCCTGTGGTCTTTGTCCCCTCTCCAACCCCCACAGGGGTTCCTGGACCCTGTGGTCCCCAGAGCTGATGGTTCCCATCCCCAACGTCCCCCAGACCCCATCATCTCGTGGTCTCGCAGGACATCGTCCCAATCCCATGGTCCCCATCCCTTCCCTGTCCCCAGGCCAGTGTCCCCCAGGGTCCCTGTCCCTTTCTGGTCTCCCTGGATGGGGTCCTTTGGACCTCACAGTCCCTGTTCTAAGGCTGTCACCTGGATCCCACGGCCTGCATCCCTTCCCTGTCCCCAGGACAGTGTTCCCACAGTCCCTGTCCCCTCTCCATCCCCCAGGACAATGTCCCCAGGTCCCCACCCCAGGACAGTGTCCTCAGGTCCCCACAGTCCCTGTCCCCGGGTTTCCCAGTCCCTGTCTCCTCTCCATCCCCCAGGATTGTGTCCCCAGGTCCCCACCCCAGGATGGTGTCCCCGTGACCCCACAGTCCTTGTCTGCAGCCCAGGACAACGTCCTCACAACCCCACAGTGTCCCCAGGTCCCTATGGTCCTTGTCCCCACCCCAGGACAGTGTCCCCAGGTCCCCACAGTCCCTGTGCCCAGGTCCCCACAGTCCCTGTCCCCTCTCCATCCCCAGGATTGTGTCCCCAGGATTGTGACCCAGGTCCCCGTCCACACCCCAGGATTGTGTCCCCGTGACCCCACAGTCCCCGTCCCCACCCCAGGACAGTGTCCCCAGGTCCCCACAGTCCCTGTCCCCTCTCCATCCCCAGGATTGTGTCCCCAGGTCCCCACCCCAGGATGGTGTCCCCATGACCCCACAGTCCCTTTCCCCACCCCAGGACAGTGTTCCCACTTCCCCACAGTCCCTGTCCCCTCTCCATCCCCCAGGACAATGTCCCCAGGTCCCCACAGTCCCTGTCCCCTCTCCATCCCCAGGATTGTGTCCCCAGGTCCCCACCCCAGGACAGTGTCCCCAGGACCCCACAGTCCCTGTCCCCAGGTCCCCACAGTCCCTGTCCCCTCTCCATCCCCAGGATTGTGTCCCCAGGTCCCCACCCCAGGATGGTGTCCCCAAGACCCCATAGTCCCTGTCCCCAGGTCCCCACAGTCCCTGTCCCCTCTCCATCCCCAGGATTGTGTCCCCAGGTCCCCACAATCCCCAGGTCCCCACCCCCGGATGGTGTCCCCAGGACCCCACAGTCCCTTTCCCCACCCCAGGACAGTGTCCCCACGTCCACATGGTCCCTGTCCCCACCCCAGGACAATGTCCCCAGTCCCCACTCAAGGATTGTGTCCCCAGGTCCCCACAGTCCCTGTCCCCGGGTTTCCCAGTCCCTGTCTCCTCTCCATCCCCCAGGACAGTGTCCCCAGGTCCCCACCCCAGGATGGTGTCCCCGTGACCCCACAGTCCCTGTCTGCAGCCCAGGACAACGTCCTCACAACCCCACAGTGTCCCCAGGTCCCTATGGTCCTTGTCCCCATCCCAGGACAGTGTCCCCAGGTCCCCACAGTCCCTGTGCCCAGGTCCCCAGTCCCTGTCCCCTCTCCATCCCCAGGATTGTGTCCCCAGGTCCCCACAATCCCCAGGTCCCCACCCCAGGATGGTGTCCCCGTGACCCCACAGTCCCTTTCCCCACCCCAGGGCAGTGTTCCCACTTCCCCACAGTCCCTGTCCCCTCTCCATCCCCCAGGACAATGTCCCCAGATCCCCACAGTCCCTGTCCCCGGGTTCCACAGTCCCTGTCCCCTCTCCGTCCCCAGGTCCCCACAATCCCCAAGTTCCCCACCCCAGGATGGTGTCCCCAGGACCCCACAGTCCCTTTCCCCACCCCAGGACAGTGTCCCCACGTCCACATGGTCCCTGTCCCCACCCCAGGACAATGTCCCCTGTCCCCACTCAAGGATTGTGTCCCCAGGTCCCCACAGTCCCTGTCCCCGGGTTTCCCAGTCCCTGTCTCCTCTCCATCCCCCAGGACAGTGTCCCCAGGTCCCCACAGTCCCTGTGCCCAGGTCCCCACAGTCCCTGTCCCCTCTCCATCCCCAGGATTGTGTCCCCAGGTCCCCACCCCAGGATGGTGTCCCCAAGACCCCACAGTCCCTGTCCCCAGGTCCCCACAGTCCCTGTCCCCTCTCCATCCCCAGGATTGTGTCCCCAGGTCCCCACAATCCCCATGTCCCCACCCCAGGATTGTGTCCCCAGGTCCCCACAGTCCCTGTCCCCTCTCCATCCCCAGGATTGTGTCCCCAGGTCCCCACAATCCCCATGTCCCCACCCCAGGACAGTGTCCCCAGGTCCCCACAGTCCCTGTCCCCTCTCCACCCCCAGCCCGGTGTCCCCAGTGCCCCCAGTGCCCCCAGTGCCCCCCGCTCACCCCTTTCCCCCCCGCAGGGAGGGTGCCCATCCCATGCTTGGGGCCGGGGCCGTGCCCGCCGTCGCCTCCCGCCAGCCCCAGGAAGGGCCGAGCGCTCCCCAAGGCCAAGTCCCCGGGCACCGTCCGCCGCCTCTCCATGAAGATGAAGAAGCTCCCGGAGCTCCGGCGGAAGCTGAGCCTCCGTAACCCTCGTCCTCGCGGCCAAGAAGGCGGCGCCTCGCCCTCGGAAGCCCGAAAGGAGTCCAGCAACGTCATCAGCCGGTACCACCTGGACAGCAGCGTGGCGTCCCGGCCGGCGCTGCCGCGAGCCAGAGCCCTTGGCAAAGGCGGCTACTTGAGCGATGGAGACTCCCCGGAGCTACCGGCCAAAGCCGGGGCGCGTTCCGACCCGGAGGACGGGGAGCTGGGGCTGGATGTGGGCGCCTTCCACCCTTACAGCTGCGGGGAGGTGCCCCCAAGATGTGGGCAGAACATCTCCGGGCTGGTGAGCGTCCGTCTGCGCGGCGTCAAGGACCTGAAGGCGCCGCGAGCCGAAGCCCGGGAGGTTTTCCTGGTGTTGCAGGTGGATGCGGAAAACCGGGCTCGCACGGCTCTGCTGCCCTGCAAGACGGCCTTCCTGGGCCTCAACCACACCTTCAACCTGGAGCTGGAGGGGGCTCAGCACCTCAAGGTGATGGTCTTCTCCTGGGATCCCGCCTCCTGCCGCAACCGGCTCTGCTGCCACGGCACCGTGGTGCTGCCCCACATCTTCCGAGGTACGGCCGGGGGGTGGCATCGCCCGGGGCTTTGGGTGACTCGGCACCGCGCTGACGGCACCGCTCGGGTCCGCAGGGGGCCGGGCCCAGCAGCTGGCGGTGAGGCTGCAGCCTCGGGGGGTCCTCTACTCCAAATTCACCTTGGTGGAGCAGTGGGACAACCCCGGAGAGTGGGAACCCCGCGTCTTCGGCGTGGAGCTTGGCCAGCTGGTGGAGAGGGAGAAGACGGCCGCCAAGGTGCCCCTGCTCATCCAGAAATGCGTGGCTGAGATAGAGAAACGAGGGCTGAAGGTGAGCGCGGCGGGACGGTGGTGGTGGTGGTGGTGAAGAACCTCCTCATCCTCCTGATGCGTGACAAGAAGGGTGACCAGTGGAGTGAGGGAGATGATTCCACTCTGGGGAGACCCCACCTGGAGCCCTGGGGCCACCTCTGGAACCCCCAGCAGGAGAAGGAGATGGAGCTGTTGGAGCGGGGCCAGAGGAGGCCCCGGAGATGCTCCGAGGGCTGGAGAACCTCTGCCATGAGGCCAGGCTGGGAGAGGTGGGGTTGGTCAACTGGAGAGGAGAAGGCTCTGGGGAGACCTTAGAGCAGCTTCCAGTAGGGAAAGGGGCTCCAGGAGAGCTGGGGAGGGGCTTTGTCCAAGGGCCTGGAGGGGTGGGAGGAGGGGGAACGGCTTTAACTGGGAAGGGGGAGACTGAGATGGGACCTTGGGAAGGAATTCTTCAGGAGGAGGGTGGGGAGGCCCTGGGCCAGGGTGCCCAGAGCAGGGGTGGCTGCCCCATCCCTGGGGGTGTCCAAGGCCAGGTTGGATGGGGTTTGGAGCCCCCTGACCCAGTGGGAGGGGTCCCTGCCCATGGCAGAGGGACTGGATGGGCTTGGAGGTCCCTCCCAACCCAACCCATCCCATGATCCCAACTTGGTGTCAACCAGAATCCCCAGACCCCATCCCTGGAGGTGTCCAAGGCCAGGTTGGGTGGGGCTTGGAGCCCCCTGACCCAGTGGGAGGGATCTGTCCCCTTGGCCTGGGATGGGACTGGTTGGCCTTTGAGGTCCCTTCCAACCCATCCCATCCCATGGTTCCATGATCCCAACTTGGTGTCAACACAAACTGCCCCAAAAGAGAAGAAATTCCCCACAAATTGCCTCAAAAGAGAAGAATTTCCTCAAAACTGCTCCAAAAGGGAAGAAATTCCCCCAAATCCCATCCCTGGGGGTGTCCAAGGCCGGGTTGGATGGGGTTTGGAGCCCCCTGACCCAGTGGGAGGTGTCCCTGCCCCTGGCAGGGGGTGGCACTGGCTGGGCTTGGAGGTTCCTCCCAACCCAACCCGTTCCCTGATGCCATCAAGCCCTCCCTGGCCAGGTGGTGGGCTTGTACCGCCTCTGTGGCTCGGCCGCCGTCAAGAAGGAGCTTCGTGACGCCTTCGAGAGGGACAGCGCGGCCGTCACGCTCTCGGAGCACCTCTACCCCGACATCAACGTCGTCACGGGTGGGTTCTCGCCCCGACGGGTGCCCCAGGCGTGTGTCCCCCCACCCCGAGCTCCGTTGGGACCGTGCTGATGTCCCCCTCGCCCACAGGGATCCTCAAGGATTACCTGCGGGAGCTGCCCACGCCGCTCATCACCCCCACGCTCTACCACATCGTCCTGGAGGCCATGGCCAAGCGGCCACCTCGGGCCACCCCGGGAGAGCGCGACGCGGTCGCCCTCCTCGAGTGCCTCCCCGACGTGGAGAAGGTGGGTGCTTGGTGTCAAAAAAAAGGGGGTGCCCACCCCGCCCCGTTCCGTGGTTCCACGAATCCAGCCCTTTTCGCTTTACCTGGTGCCACGCCAAGGTCACCACAGTCCTCAAACCGTGAGGTTTTGGGCCAGACTGTGGGTGTTGTCGAAACGAGGCTCCGGCAGCAAAGCCAAGGGTGACCACTTGAACCAGTTGACCAACAGTGGTGGTTCTGCTCCGTGAAGACCATTCAGGTCATCACGTTGAGAATAAACGTATTGGAGGTGTCCAAGGCCAGGTTGGATGGGGCTTGGAGCCCCTGATCCATGGGAGGTGGCCAAGGCCAGGTTGGATGGAGCTTGAAGCCTCCTGATCCATGGGAGGTGTTCAAGGCCAGGTTGGATGGGGCTTGGAGCCTCCTGATCCATGAGAGGTGTCCAAGGCCAGGTTGGATGGGGCTTGAAGCCTCCTGATCCATGGGAGGTGTCCAAGGCCAGGTTGGATGGGGCTTGGAGCGTCCTGATCCATGAGAGGTGTCCAAGGCCAGGTTGGATGGGGCTTGGAGCCCCTGATCCATGGGAGGTGTCCAAGGCCAGGTTGGATGGGGCTTGGAGCCCCTGATCCATGGGAGGTGTTCAAGGCCAGGTTGGATGGAGCTTGGAGCCCCTGATCCATGGGAGGTGTCCAAGGCCAGGTTGGATGGAGCTTGGAGCCTCCTGATCCATGGGAGGTGTCCAAGGCCAGGTTGGATGGAGCTTGGAGCCCCTGATCCATGGGAGGTGTTCAAGGCCTGGTTGGATGGGGCTTGGAGCCCCTGATCCATGGGAGGTGTCCAAGGCCAGGTTGGATGGAGCTTGAAGCCTCCTGATCCATGGGAGGTGTCCAAGGCCAGGTTGGATGGGGCTTGGAGCCCCTGATCCATGGGAGGTGTCCAAGGCCAGGTTGGATGGGGCTTGGAGCCCCTGATCCATGGGAGGTGTCCAAGGCCTGGTTGGATGGAGCTTGGAGCCCCTGATCCATGGGAGGTGTTCAAGGCCTGGTTGGATGGAGCTTGGAGCCCCTGATCCATGGGAGGTGTCCAAGGCCAGGTTGGATGGAGCTTGGAGCCCCTGATCCATGGGAGGTGTCCAAGGCCAGGTTGGATGGGGCTTGGAGCCCCTGATCCATGGGAGGTGTCCAAGGCCAGGTTGGATGGGGCTTGGAGCCCCTGATCCATGGGAGGTGTCCAAGGCCAGGTTGGATGGGGCTTGGAGCCCCTGATCCATGGGAGGTGTCCAAGGCCAGATTGGATGGGGCTTGGAGCCCCTGATCCATGGGAGGTGTCCAAGGCCAGGTTGGATGGGGCTTGGAGCCTCCTGATCCATGGGAGGTGTCCAAGGCCAGGTTGGATGGGGCTTGGAGCCCCTGATCCATGGGAGGTGTCCAAGGCCAGGTTGGATGGAGCTTGGAGCCTCCTGATCCATGGGAGGTTTTCAAGGCCAGGTTGGATGGGGCTTGGAGCCCCTGATCCATGGGAGGTGTTCAAGGCCAGGTTGGATGGGGCTTGAAGCCTCCTGATCCATGGGAGGTGTCCAAGGCCAGGTTGGATGGAGCTTGGAGCCCCTGATCCATGGGAGGTGTCCAAGGCCAGGTTGGGTGGAGCTTGGAGCCCCTGATCCATGGGAGGTGTCCAAGGCCAGGTTGGATGGGGCTTGGAGCCTCCTGATCCATGGGAGGTGTTCAAGGCCAGGTTGGATGGGGCTTGGAGCCCCTGATCCATGGGAGGTGTTCAAGGCCTGGTTGGATGGGGCTTGAAGCCCCTGATCCATGGGAGGTGTCCAAGGCCAGGTTGGATGGAGCTTGGAGCCCCTGATCCATGGGAGGTGTTCAAGGCCTGGTTGGATGGGGCTTGAAGCCCCTGATCCATGGGAGGTGTCCAAGGCCAGGTTGGATGGAGCTTGGAGCCCCTGATCCATGGGAGGTGTCCAAGGCCAGGTTGGATGGGACTTGGAACCTCCTGATCCATGGGAGGTGTTCAAGGCCAGGTTGGATGGGGCTTGGAGCCCCTGATCCATGAGAGGTGTCCAAGGCCAGGTTGGATGGAGCTTGAAGCCTCCTGATCCATGGGAGGTGTCCAAGGCCAGGTTGGATGGAGCTTGGAGCCCTTGATCCATGGGAGGTGTCCAAGGCCAGGTTGGATGGGGCTTGGAGCCCCTGATCCATGGGAGGGGTCCCTGCTGTGGTAGGAGGCTGGAACTGGATGGGCTTTGAGGTCCTTTCTGACCCAAACTATTCCATGATGATTCCGTGACCCCTGGAGATGTCCAAGGTCAGATTGGATGGAGCTTGGATCCAGAGGGAGGTGTCCCTGCCCATGGCCGGGGGGTGGGACTGGATGGGCTTTGAGGCCCCTTCCAACCCAAAACATTCCTTGATTCCCTGATTCCACGACGATCTCTGGAGGTGTTCAAGGCCAGGTTGGATGGGGTCTTGGAGATCCTTCCAACCCAAATGTTTCTGGGATTCCATGGTTCTCCTGGGAGGGTGGGGAGGCCCTGGCCCAGGTTGCCCAGAGCAGTGGTGGCTGCCCCATCCCTGGAGGTGTCCAAGGCCAGGTTGGATGGGGCTTGGACCCCCTGATCCAGTGGGAGGTGTCCCTGCCCCATGGCAGGGGGGTTGGACCTGGGTGGGCTTTGCGGTCCCTTCCACCCCAACCCGTTCGACGATGCCACGGTGTCCTCAGGCCACCTTGACGCGGCTCCTGGACCACCTCAGCCTGGTGGCCTCCTACCACGACTTCAACCGCATGACCTCGCAGAACATCGCCGTTTGCTTCGGCCCCGTCCTCCTCACCCCGAACCAGGACCCCCGGGGTCGCGGCGCCCGCGGCGGCGCCGCCCCCCGCGAGGACGTGGCCGGCGCCGTCGACTTCAAGCGCCACATCGAGGTCCTGCACTACCTGCTGCAGGCCTGGCCAGGTGAGCAGGGCTGGGGGGACACCTGCAACCCCCACCTTTTGATGGCCCCCCATCCCCAGGTGGTGGCTTTTGGAGGCCACCTTGGCCACGGAAGGGGTCTGGGACCCCCATGTGGCTGCTCTTGAGTGGTTTGAAGGGTTTGTGACCCCCTAACTGATCCCCCCAACTGTGACCTGTGGGACCTGTGACCCCCAACTGGCTACTCTTAGGGGTCTCCTGTCCTGGAAGGGGTCTGTGATACCTGTGTTGATGCTCTTGGGGGGCCCGTGACCCCCAAGTGGCCACTCTTTGTGGACCCCCAGACCCCCAGAAGGGCTCTGTGACCCCCACACGGCTGCTCTTCTGGGGTTCCTGGGCCTGGGAGGAATCTGTGATCCCCATGTGGCTGCTTTTGGGTGGCCCATGACCTCCAAGGGGCTGCTCTTGGGGGACCTCCAGCCCTGGAAGGGGTCTTTGACCCCCCCATATGGATGTTCTTGGGGGGTCACTGACTCCCCAGTTGGCTGCTCTTGGGTGGCTCTGCAGCCCTGCAAGGCTCTGTGACCCCCAACTCCTTGGGGACCCGTGACCCCCAATTGGCCACTCATGGAGGAACCTGGCCCTGGAAGGGTCTGTGACCCCCCCCAAGTGGCTGCTCTTTGAGGACCCCCCAACCCCCTAAGGTGTCCCCCCCCATCTCTTACTGCTCGTGGTCCCCTCATTCCCAACGTCTGAGCCAGGGTCTCCTTGGTCCCACCACGCTCTCGGTGCCCCCCCCCTCCCCGTTCTCCCCCCAATTCCTCTCCCACTCAGCCCCCCAGGTTGAGGAGAGGACCCTGCCCAGTTGCCCCCGGCGGGCGCGGGGTCCCCCCCTGCGGCTGGACCTCCAGGAGGGGCCGGTGGTGGCGCGACCTCGGCCCCGGGGGCCCGAGAGCCCCCCCAGCAACCGCTACGCCGGCGACTGGAGCGTCTGCGACCACCAGCTCCTCGCCGTGCCCACCCCCGCCCACCACGACCAGGGGGCAGGAGGCGGCGCCGCGGCGCTGGCACAGAGGGCCCCGCGCCAGAGGACCCTCTCGGTGACCGATTTTGCCCTCGGGGAGGAGCCCGAGGCCCCCTTCGGCCCCCGCCTCAACCTCAAGGACTTTGACGCCCTCATCCTTGACCTGGAGCGAGAGTTGGCCAAGCAGATCAACGTCTGCCTGTGAGCGGCGGTGGCACCGGCGACGCCGGCGGCGGGACCGCTGCCAAGCGCTGGTGACGGCGCCGGCACCGGTGACCACCTAAACAGCAGGGATGGCACCAGCTCTGGTGACAACGTCAGCCTCGGTGACCACCTGGGTGGTGGTGACACCAACTCCAAGGACCACGGTGATGGTGACGCCAACCCTGGTGACAACGCCGACCCCAGCGACCACGTGGGTGGCGGTGGTGACGCCACCAACTCCAAGGACCACAGCGGTGGTGACAACACCGACACTGGTGGCACGAGTGGCCACATCAATGGAGGTGACGGTGCCAACCCCAGTGACCACGTGGGTGGTGGTGGCACCACCAGTAGCCACATCGATAGAGGTGACGGTGCCAACAGTGGTGACCGCGTGGATGGGCCTGGTGATGCCCAACACTGGTGACAATGCTGACCCCAGTGACCATGTGGATGGTGGTGGTGATGACACCGACACTGGTGGCACCACCAGTGGCCACATCGATGGAGGTGATGGTGCCAACCCCAGCGACCACGTGGATGGTGACAACACCGACACTGGTGGCACCACCAGTAGCCACATCGATAGAGGTGACGGTGCCAACAGTGGTGACCACGTGGATGGTCCTGATGATACCCAACACTGGTGACAATGCCAACCCCAGTGACCATGTGGATGGTGGCGGTGACACCAACCCCAGGGACCACGGTGGTGATGGTGGTGGTGACGCCAACACTGGTGGCACCACCAGTGGCCACATCGATGGAGGTGACGGTGCCAACGCTGGTGACCACGTGGATGGTGCTGATGCCGGTGACGCTGACCCCAGCGACCACATGGGTGGTGGTGATGCCAACAGTCGTGTGACAACGCCGACCCCAGTGACCACACGGATGGTGGTGACACCGCCAACCCCAGGGACCACGGTGGTGACTCCCAACACAGGTGACAACACCAACCCTGGTGACTACATGGGTGGTGATGATGCCAATGGAGGTGACAACGCCAACACCAGCGACCACACGGATGGTGGTGATGCCGCCCACCCCAAGGACCACCTTGGTGGTGACGACACTGACAGTGGCCACATCGATGGAGGTGATGGTGCCAACGTTGGTGACCACGTGGATGGTCCTGATGATGCCCAGCATTGGTGACAACGCCGACCCCAGCGACCACGTGGATGGTGGTGACACCGCTAACTCCAAGGACCACAGTGGTGGTGGAGATGACACCAACAATGGTGACACCAAGAGTGCCCACATCGATGGAGATGACGGTGCCAACCCCGGCGACCACGTGGATGGTGGTGACGCCGCCCACCCCGGGGACCACGGTGGTGGTGGTGGTGACGACACCGACACTGGTGGCACCACGAGTGGTCACATCGATGGAGGTGACGGTGCCAAGGCTGGTGACCACGTGGATGGTGACCACGTGGATGGTCCTGATGATGGTGACATTGGTGACAACGCCGACCCCAGCGACCACGCCAGTGTCAGGGACAATGGTGCCACCGGTACTGGTGCCACTTCCAGTGCCAACAGTGGCACTGGTGCCGATACCAGTGCTGATACCGATACCAGGGCTGGTGCTGATGCCAACACCAGTACTGACACTGGTACTGATGCCACCACCAGTGGTGATGGCACCACCCGTGACAATGCTGACAGTGGTGCCGATCCCAGTGGCGACGCTGGTACTGGTACTGATGCCAACACCAGTGATGATGCCGATACCTGTACTGGTGCCACCACCAGTGATGATGCCGCCACCAGTGACTGATACTGGTACCAGTGATGATGCTGATGCCAACACCAGTAACGATACTGGTACCAGTGATGATGCTGATGCCAACACCAGTAACGATGCCAGTGCTGACACCAGTCCCGATGCCACCACCAGTGACAAAGCTGATACTGGTGCCACCACCAGTGCCACCACCAGTGCTGACACTGGTACCAGTGCTGATACCAGTGACGATGCCACCCCCAGTGCCAATACCGACACCAGTGACGATGCCAGCGTCGGTACTGGTGCCACCACCAATGACAATACCAGTGACTATGCTGATACTGGTACCAGTGCCGATGCCACCACCACCACCAGTGCCACCACCAGTGCCACTGAGAGCGACCAAAATGCAGCACTTGCCTCCAGTTGCCTTAAATTTGCACAGCACCGAGCAGGATGGGACCCCCCCCAACCCAACCCCCCCTGCATTTGGGGGGGAAGGGGGGGGGCAGAGTTTTTGGGGTTCCTCCTGCTCAGCTCTTTTCTATTTTCTACAGCCAAATCCTGGCCCCAAGTGCCTCTTCCCCCCCCCTCCCCCCCCAAAAAAAGTTGCCCCCCCCCCCCCCAAAAAAGCAGCAGTATTAACGAACAGACAAGGGTCAGTGACCTCCAGCGCTCGGGGGGGCACCCCCAAACCCCCCCCTCCCTGCTGTGTTTGCACCCAAAAAGGGGGGTGGGGTCTCCCCAACTTCATTTACCCCCCCCCATGTGGGGACATCTCCTTTTTATTGCCCCCCCCCCCATTTTTTACTCCCCCAAGCAAGGGACACCCCCCCCTTCATTGGGGTCCCCCCTATTTTTCAGCCCTCCCAAAGAAGGGAGCCCCTCCTTCATTGGGCCCCCTCCCAAACAGTGGGGACCCCCCAACTTCATTGGGGTCCCCCCTACTTTTTACTCCCCCCCCGCTTCATTGGGGCCCCCCTTCCACCAGTAGGGACCCCCCCCCCTTCATTGAGGTCCCCCCCCTATTTTTTAACCCCCCCTTCATTGGGGATCCCTCATTCATTGCCCCCCCCACCAGTGGGAACCTCCCCCCCCCCAGTTTTACCCCCTCCAAGGTGCCTCCTTCAATTGCCCCCTCCCCACCCTTTTTACCCCCCCTCCACCAGTGGGGACCCCCTTTCATTGGAGCCCCCCCCCCCTTTCCTACTGCCCCTCAAGGAGGGACCCCCCCCCCTTATTGCCCCACCCCCCCAAGATGGGAACCCCCCTGTTTTTTATCTCCCCCCCACTCCAAAGAGGGGTGTCCCCCCCTTAATTGTCCCCCCTCCCCAAATTGGGGGGGTCGGTACGGGAGCGCTGAGCTTTATTTATTCCTCCAGCTTTGGGGGAGGGGGGGGCATCACCACAACCAAAAACCCCCCTTTTTCCCCCAAAATAACCTTCTGCCAGTGTTACAGTGGGGGGGGGGGATCCCCAACCCCCCCCCCCCCCCCCCCAAATCCCAGCCTCGCTCAGTATTAGCCTTAAAAACCCAGCTGAATGTGAAGCCACCAGGGTTGAGGTCCCCAGGCAAGGGGGAGGTGACAGCGATGTCCCCGGTGTCCCCCCCACCCCAGGGTGGCCTCAGCCCCCCCCCCCCAGCCACTGCCACCAGCAATAAAGGACACGACCTGCACTTGGCACCGGGCTCTGTGTGAGGGGGCAGGGGGGGGGACACGGTCCCCAAAGTGTCACCTGGGTGTCCCCAGGGAGGTGGCACCAGAGTTGGTCACAGAATCATAGAATTGTGTGGTTGGAAAAGACCTTCGAGGTCATCGAGTCCATAGGGACCCTCAGAGATCAATAGAGACCCACAGAGACCAGTAGAGCCCATAGGGACCTGTGGAGACCCATAGGGACCCCCAGGGATCAGTAGAGCCCATAGGGATCCTTAGAAACCCATAGAGACCAATAGGGACCCACAGAGACCAACAGGGACCCTTAGAGACCAATAGAGACCCATAGGGACTCCCAGAGACCCATAGAGACCAGTAGAGCCCACAAGGACCCACAGAGACAAATTGAGCCCATAGGGACCCCATAGAGACCCCCAGAGACCTATAGGGACTAATAGAGCTCATAGGGACCCCATAGGGACCAATAGAGACCAATAGAGCCCATAAGGGCCCACAGAGCCCACAAAGCCCCATAGGGACCAACAGGCAACACAGACACCCATAGGGACCCCCAGAGATCAGTAGAGCCCAGAGGGATCCTTAGAGACCAATAGGGACAACATAGAGCCCCATAGGGACCCCCAGAGACCTATAGGGACTAATAGAGCCTATAGAGACCCCATAGGGACCAATAGAGCTCAGAGGGACCCTTAGAGACCCCCAGAGACCAATAGAGCCCACAAGGACCCACAGAGACAAATTGAGCCCATATGGACCCCATGGAGACCCCCAGAGACCTATAGGGACTAATGTCTCTGTAGATCCTCCAGCCCCTGGACCCAGCCTGGCCAGATCCCTCTGTAGATCCTCCAGCCCCTGGACCCAGCCTGCCCAGATCCCTCTGTAGATCCTCCAGCCCCTGGATCCAGCCTGCCCAGATCCCTCTGTAGATCCTCCAGCCTCTGGACCCAGCCTGCCCAGATCCCTCTGTAGATCCTCCAGCCCTTGGACCCAGCCTGCCCAGATCCCTCTGTAGATCCTCCAGCCCCTGGACCCAGCCTGCCCAGATCCCTCTGTAGATCCTCCAGCCCCTGGATCCAGCCTGCCCAGATCCCTCTGTAGATCCTCCAGCCCCTGGACACAGCCTGCCCAGATCCCTCTGTAGATGCTCCAGCCCCTGGACCCAGCCTGCCCAGATCCCTCTGTAGATCCTCCAGCCCCTGGACACAGCCTGCCCAGATCCCTCTGTAGATCCTCCAGCCCCTGGACCCAGCCTGCCCAGATCCCTCTGTAGATCCTCCAGCCCCTGGACCCAGCCTGCCCAGATCCCTCTGTAGATGCTCCTCCCCCTCAGCCCCTGGACCCAGCCTGGCCAGGTCCCTCTGCAGACCCTTCCTGCCCTCAACCCTCTAATCCAGGTCATTAATCAGGACGGGCCCCAGCACTGAGCGCTGGGACCACCCCTTGGAGTGGCCTCCAACTGGGCTGAGCTCCATTCCCCACCTGCCTTTGGCCACTTTCTGAGCCAGCAGAGGCTCTGCCTGTGGCTGCTTGGACTCTGCTGAAGCCTTGGACACCGTTCCTGTTCCTCACGAGGTTCTGCTGGAGGAACCGGTGCCCTTGGCCTGCACAGGCAGAGCCTTCCCCTCGTCCAGTCACCGGGAACCTCCTCGTGGAAGGAGTTGGGGTTGGTGGGGCAGGAGTTGTCCTTCCCAAAGCCAAGGTCTCACCCCCTGGCTGTCCTGTGTGTGAGAGCACCCCAGAGGATCTGCTCCAGGACCTCCCCGGACCTTTCCCTGAAGCTCTGGAGCTCCCCTGGATCCTCCCTTCGACCCTTCTTGTAAATGGGTGGAACATCTGCCGGTCTCCAGTCAAGTGGCACTTGCCCAGTCAGCTGGGAGTACTGGGAGATGGTGGAAAGGAGGTGGTGAGGACCCCTGCGAGGGACCTTAATACCCTTGGGTGGATCCCATTGGGCCCCACAGCCTTGTGGACATCTTTAATTGGCCAAGCAACGTTCAATTGGCCAAGCAGGACGTTTCCCTGATGGCGCAGGGTGGGACGTTTGGGCCCAGGGCGCTGCTTTATTGTTGGGGGACACAGCTGTCCCCAAGGTTGGGCGTGGGGTACCACTGCCACCCATCCTCTTTGGCCCCTCCCGTGGCCGGGACACCTTGGGGACACCTCGGGGACCCCTCTAGACGGAGATGGAGCCGTCGCGGAAGTCGGTGCGGCCGATGAGGGCGTTGACGAGGACGGGGTGGCCGCGGTGACACTCGTCCTGCGCGGCGCGGAGAACGGCGTCGAGGCGCTGCCCGTCCGGGCGTCCCACCACGAAGCCTTTGCCACCCAGAGCTTCGGCCACCGCGTGGTAGTCTGGAAGGAGGGGACGGCGGTGGTGGCCCTGTCACCTCCACGGGAACAGCTCCACAGTGGGGTGAGAGAGGGACACCAGGCACGGCCGGAGCCACGGGGACCTGGTGGCACCAGGCACGGCCAGAGCCAGGGGGACCTGGTGCCACCAGGCGTGGACAGGTCTGGAGTGACCTGGTGCCATGAGGCACAGTCTGGAGTGACCTGGTGCCACCAGGCATGGCTGGATCCCAAGTGACCTGGTGACACCAGGTGTGGACAGGTCTGGAGTGACCTGGTGCCATGAGGCACGGCCTGATCTGGGGTGACCTGGTGCCACCAGGCATGGCTGGATCCCAAGTGACCTGGTGCCACCAGGTACAGCCTGATCCAGGGTGACCTGGTGCCACCAGGTGTGGACAGGTCTGGAGTGACCTCGTGCCATGTGGCACGGCCTGATCTGGGGTGACCTGGTGCCACCAGGTACAGTCTGATCCCAGGTGACCTGATGCCACCAGGCATGGACAGGTTTGAAGTGACCTCGTGCCATGAGGCACAGTCTGATCCCAGGTGACCTGGTGCCACCAGGAGTGGACAGGTTTGAAGTGACCTCGTGCCATGAGGCACAGTCTGATCTGGGGTGACCTGGTGCCACCAGGTACAGCCTGATCCCAGGTGACCTGGTGCCACCAGATATGGACAGGTCTGGAGTGACCTTGTGCCATGAGGCATGGCCTGATCTGGGGTGACCTGGTGCCACCAGGCATGGCCGCATCCCAAGTGACCTGGTGCCACCAGGCGTGGCCTGGTTCTCCCAGAGTGACGCGGTGACACCTGGCACTGCTCAATCCACTCCAGGGTGACACAGAGCCATGAGGCATGGGTCAACCCAAGGTGACAGGATGCCACCTGGCAGGGCTCGGTCCACCCCAGGGTGACAGGATGTCACCTGGCACGGTTTGATCCACCCCAGGGTGACAGGATGTCACCTGTCCCAGCTTGGTCCACCCCAGGGTGACAGGATGTCACCTGGCATGGTTTGATCCACCCCAGGGTGACAGGATGTCACCTATCCCAGCTTGGTCCACCCCAAGGTGACACAGGGTCACCCAGGGCCCACCCAGGGCCCACCCAGGGCTCACCCAGGTACTCGAGGCCACACGCCACGTTGCTGCCCAGCAGTGCCACCTGCTCCCGGGCAATCTGGCTCCAGCAGGCGTCGTTGCCCACCAGGGCGATGATGGGCGTCTGCGGGGACAAAGGTGACACCTGGGGTGGGGACAAAGACCCCCCCCCTCCCCCCCCCCCTGTTTGTCCCCACCCCGGCTTCCGGTGCCACCTCACCTTGTGCCGCACGAAGGTGTCGAACTCCATCAAGCTGTAGCCCAGGGAGCCGTCACCGTAGAGGACCCAAACCTGGCACCGGGGAGGGGACGAACACCGTTGAGGTCACCCCGCGGCTGGCACGGTGCCCGCCTGTCCCCACGTGCCCCCCCCCGCGTACCTCGGCCTCGGGGCGGCAGAGCTTGGCACCCAGGGCGAACCCTCCGCCGACCCCCAGCGTGCCAAAGGCTCCTGCGGGGGACAAGAGCCAGCGGTGGCACCCGAGGGGGTGTCCCCAAGGGGGGGGGGGGTGTCAATCCAAGGGGACACGACGCCAGCGGGCACGACTTGGCACAAGGGGACTCGATGCCACCGGGAACGGCTTCACCCGCCCCGGGGGTGGCAGAGGGGGCTTTACCAGGGTCCAGCCAGGCCAGGGGCCGGCGGGGCCGCACGATGTAGGCGGCCGTGCCCACGAAGTCCCCCCCGTCGGCCACGAGGAGGCTCTCGGGGGGCAGGAGGGCATCCAGGTGGTACAGCAGGTCCAGGGGGTTCAGGTGCTGCGGGGTCGGGGTCGCCCGCCTTCTCCCTGGGGGGGAGGTGGAGGGGAACCCCCGAGGATGGGGAATGGGGATCCCCCCACCCCCCGAGGATGGGGAATGGGGATCCCCCCCCAAGTTGGGAATGGGGATCCCCCCCCGAGGATGGGGGATGGGGATCTCCCCCCCGAGGATGGGGAATAGGGATTCCCCCCCCCCCCCGAGGATGGGGAATGGGGATCCCCCCCCCCCGAGGATGGGGAATGGGGATCCCCCCCGCCAAGGATGGGGAATGGGGAATGGGTAATGGGGATCCCCCCGAGGATGGGGGATGGGGAATGGGGATCCCCCTGAGGATGGAGAATGGGGATCCCCCCCCAGGATGGGGAATGGGGATCCCCATCACTCCGAGTTGGGAATGGGGATCCCCCCCCCCCGAGTTGGGAATGGGGATCCCCTCTGAGGATGGGGAATGGGGATCCCCCCCCCAGTTGGGAATGGGGATACCCCCCCAAGGATGGGGAATGGGGATACCCCTCCGAGTTGGGAATGGGGATCCCCTCTGAGGATGGGGAATGGGGATTTCCCCCCCCCCCCGAGTTGGGAATGGGGATCCCCCCCCAAGTTGGGAATGGGGATCCCCCCCCGAGGATGGGGAATGGGGATCCCCCCCCCCCGAGTTGGGAATGGGGATCCCCCCCCGAGGATGGGGAATGGGGATCCCCCTTCCGAGTTGGGAATGGGGATCCCCCTTCCGAGTTGGGAATGGGGATCCCCCCCCTGAGGATGGGGAATGGGGATCCCCCCGAGTTGGGAATGGGGACCCTCCTGGTTGGGAATGGGCTGGGATTCCCTCCAGGATGGGGAATGGGGACCCCCCCAGCTGGGAATAAGGGCTCCTCTCCCAGTTGGGAACAAGGACCCCTCCCCAGGTTGGGAATGGGATGGGATGACCTAAGGATGGGGAATGGGTCCCCCCCTCAGTTGGAGACCACCCCCCGCTACCTCCCGAGCTGGAAAAGGGCTGGGATCCCCCAAGGGCGGGAATGGGGCCCCTCCTGCCCCATCCCTGGCCCCGTGACCACGCCCCTCCCCATCGCTGTCTCCATCCCCATCCTGGTCCCCATCCTGGTCCCAGTCCCTGTCCCCAAGGCCATCCCTTTGCCGGTCCCTGTTCCCATCCTCGTCCCCCCTTCCCAGTCCCCATCCCTGTCCATCCCCAGCTGTGTCTCCATCCTCAACCCTGTCCCCTCACCTGTCCCTGTCCCTGTCTCCTCACCTGTCCCCTCTTCTGACCCCATCCCCTCACCTGTCCTTGTCCCCTCACCTGACCCCATCCCTGTCCTTGTCCCCTCACCTGTCCTCTTACCTGTCCCTGTCCCCTCCCCTGTTCTTGCCCCTCATCTGACCCTGTCCCTGTCCCTGTCCCCTCACCTCTCCCTGACCCCGTCCCCATCCCCTCACCTGTCCTTGTCCCCATCCCCTCACCTGTCTCCTCGCCTGTCCTTGTCGTCTCCCCTGTCGCCATCGCCTCATCCGGCCCCTCCCCTGACCCCGTCCCCTCACCTCTCTGTGTCCTTGTCCCCTTCTCTGTCCCCTCCCCTGTCCCCTCACCTCTCTGTGTCCTTGTCCCCTCCCCTGTTCCCGTCCCCTCCCCTGTCCCTGTCCCCTCCCCTGTCCCCTCACCTCTCTGTGTCCCCTGTCCCCCTCCCCTCCCCTGTCCCCTCACCTGTCACCCTCCCCTCCCCTCTGTGTCTTTGTCCCCTCCCCTGTCCCCTGTCCCCGTCCCCTCCCCTGTCCCGTCCCCATCCCCTCCCCTGTCCCCCGTCCCCTCCCCTGTCCCTGTCCCCTGTCCCCGTCCCCTATCCCGTCCCCTCCCCTGTCCCCGTCCCCTGTCCCCATCCCCTCCCCTGTCCCCCTCCCCTGTCCCGTCCCCTCCCCTGTCCCCCATCCCCCTCCCCTGTCCCCCATCCCCCATCCCCCTCCCCTGTCCCCCCCCTCCCCTCCCCCCCCTCCCCTCCCCCTCCCCTGTCCCCTGTCCCCCCCTCCCCCCCCTCCCCTGTCCCCTGTCCCCCCCTCCCCTCCCCTCCCCCTCCCCTGTCCCCTGTCCCCTCACCTGTCCCCTGTCCCCCATTCCCCTCCCCTGTCCCCCTCCCCCTCCCCTGTCCCCCGTCCCCTCCCCTGTCCCCCGTCCCCCCCCCTCCCCTCCCCCCCCCCGTCCCCCTCCCCTGTCCCCTGTCCCCTGTCCCCTCCCCTGTCCCCTGTCCCCTCCCCTGTCCCCTGTCCCATCCCCTGTCCCCCGTCCCTGTCCCCTGTCCCCCCCCCCCGTCCCCCTCCCCTGTCCCCTGTCCCCTCACCTGTTGCCCCGCTCCTTCTCCCTCTCGGCCTGGCGCAGCCTCTCTGCCCACTCCCTGGGGCAGCCGTGGCCCCGCAGGCCCCGCGCCAACCGCACCACGAAGGACGCGGCGTCGCCTGCCGACAGCACCCAACTCCTCGCACCCCAAACCCCCCCCCGCACCCCCGATCCAGGGGTTGGGGTGGGGTGGGGTGGGGTGGGGGTGGCTGTGGGGGCAGATCCCACCTTGCACAGCGAGCCGAGGTTTCCAGAAGACGTCGGAATTACGGAGAAGCTGCGCCCGGTCCCGGTTAACGGCCACGACGGCAGCGCCGCGGCCAAAGAGGCGCCCGTAGGAGAGGCGGAAATCACAGACGGCACCTTGGGGACACGGGGGGGGACACACAGGATGGTGATGGGGACAGGGGGGGTGCTGGGTGTCCCCCCTGTCCCCCCCGTCACCCCCCCTCGGCCTCGTGCGCCGTCGCGGTACCTGCCAGCAGCACCAGGTCGGCCTCGCGCAGGGCGTCGCGGCGGTTGTGGCGCAGGAGGAGGGGGCTGTCGGGGGGGAGAAGCCCCCGCGCCGCCCCCCCCAGGTAGCAGGGGATGCCCAGGGCCTCCAGCGCCGCGCTGCGGGGAGCGGGCGTCAGCGGCACCGGGCGCGGGCCAAAGCGCCTCCGTTTGGCCCCAAAAGCGCCTCGGACAGGGCCCCAGACGGGCACGGATTGACCCCCAAACCAGTTCAGTCAGGGCCCCAAACTGGCCCAGTTTGGCCCCAAAACCTGGCTTCGTTGGAGACCCAAACTGGCCCAGTTTGGCCCCAAAGCCTGGCTTCGTTGGAGACCCAAACTGGCCCAGTTTGGCCCCAAAGCCTGGCTTCGTTGGAGACCCAAACTGGCCCAGTTTGGCCCCAAAGCCTGGCTTCGTTGGAGACCCAAACTGGCCCAGTTTGGCCCCAAAACCTGGCTTTGTTGGAGACCCAAACTGGCCCAGATTGGCCCCAAAACCTGGCTTAGCTGGAGACCAAAACTGGCCCAGTTTGGCCCCAATAACTGGCTTAGCTGGAGACCCAAACTGGCCCAGTTTGGCCCCAAAACCGGGCTTTGTTGGAGACCCAAACTGGCCCAGTTTGGCCCCAAAATCGGTTTCGTTGGAGACCCAAACTGGCCCAGTTTGGCCCCAAAATCGGTTTCGTTGGAGACCCAAACTGGCCCAGTTTGGCCCCAAAATCGGTTTCGTTGGAGACCCAAACTGGCCCAGTTTGGCCCCAAAACCTGGCTTCGTTGGAGACCCAAACTGGCCCACTTTGGCCCCAAAATCGGTTTCGTTGGAGACCCAAACTGGCCCAGTTTGGCCCCAAAACCTGGCTTTGTTGGAGACCCAAACTGGCCCAGTTTGGCCCCAATAACCGGCTTAGCTGGAGACCCAAACTGGCCCAGTTTGGCCCCAATAACCGGCTTAGCTGGAGACCCAAACTGGCCCAGTTTGGCCCCAATAACCGGCTTAGCTGGAGACCCAAACTGGCCCAGTTTGGCCCCAATAACCGGCTTAGCTGGAGACCCAAACTGGCCCAGTTTGGCCCCAATAACCGGCTTAGCTGGAGACCCAAACTGGCCCAGTTTGGCCCCAATAACCGGCTTAGCTGGAGACCCAAACTGGCCCAGTTTGGCCCCAAAGCCTGGCTTCGTTGGAGACCCAAACTGGCCCAGTTTGGCCCGAAAACCTGGCTTTGTTGGAGACCCAAACTGGCCCAGTTTGGCCCCAAAACCTGGCTTTGTTGGAGACCCAAACTGGCCCAGTTTGGCCCCAAAACCTGGCTTTGTTGGAGACCCAAACTGGCCCAGTTTGGCCCCAAAACCTGGCTTTGTTGGAGACCCAAACTGGCCCAGTTTGGCCCCAATAACCGGCTTAGCTTGAGACCCAAACTGGCCCAGTTTGGCCCCAATAACCGGCTTAGCTTGAGACCCAAACTGGCCCAGTTTGGCCCCAATAACCGGCTTAGCTTGAGACCCAAACTGGCCCAGTTTGGCCCCAATAACCGGCTTAGCTGGAGACCCAAACTGGCCCAGTTTGGCCCCAAAACCTGGCTTCGTTGGAGACCCAAACTGGCCCAGTTTGGCCCCAAAACCTGGCTTCGTTGGAGACCCAAACTGGCCCAGTTTGGCCCCAAAACCTGGCTTCGTTGGAGACCCAAACTGGCCCAGTTTGGCCCCAAAACCTGGCTTTGTTGGAGACCCAAACTGGCCCAGTTTGGCCCCAATAACCGGCTTAGCTGGAGACCCAAACTGGCCCAGTTTGGCCCCAAAACCTGGCTTCGTTGGAGACCCAAACTGGCCCAGTTTGGCCCCAAAACCTGGCTTCGTTGGAGACCCAAACTGGCCCAGTTTGGCCCCAAAACCTGGCTTCGTTGGAGACCCAAACTGGCCCAGTTTGGCCCTCAAACCAGCTCACTTTGGCCCCAAAACTGCCTCAGTCAGGAACCCAAACCCACAAGACTTGACCCCAAAACTGCCTCAATTTCACCCCAAACCAGCTCCAAACGCACTCAGTTTGGCCCCAAAACCAGATCAGTTGAGGCCCCATAACAGCCCAGTTTGGCCCCAGAACCAACTCAGTCGAGGCCCCAAACTGGCCCAGTTTGGCCCCAAAACCAACTCAGTCAGGGCCCCAAACTGGCCCAGTTTGGCCCCAAAACCAACTCAGTCAGGGCCCCAAACTGGCCCAGTTTGGCCCCAAAACCAACTCAGTCAGGGCCCCAAACTGGCCCAGTTTGGCCCCAAAACTCAGCTCAGCTGAGCCCAAACCCTCAGTTTGGCCCAAACTTGGCTCAACTCTCCCCAAAAGGCTGAGCTGTCCTGGAACCGCCCGGCCCAGCCTCGAAACACCCCGACTGGGCCCAGACCAGTTCCCCCGCCCCCAGACCAGTTCACCAGTTCCCCCCTCCCCAGACCGGTTCCCCCTCCCCAGACCGGTTCACCAGTTCCCCCGCCCCCAGACCAGTTCACCAGTTCCCCCGCCCCCAGACCAGTTCACCAGTTCCCCCCTCCCCAGACCAGCTCACCAGTTCCCCCTCCCCAGACCAGTTCCCCCCTCCCCAGACCAGCTCACCAGTTCCCCCTCCCCAGACCAGTTCACCAGTTCCCCCTCCCCAGACCAGTTCCCCCCTCCCCAGACCAGTTCCCCCAAACCAACTCAGTTCCCCCTCCCCAGACCAGTTCCCCCCTCCCCAGACCAGTTCCCCCCAAACCAACTCAGTTCCCCCTCCCCAAGACCAGTTCCCCCTCCCCAGACCGGTTGCCCCAAACCAACTCAGTTCCCCCTCCCCAGACCAGTTCCCCCCTCCCCAGACCAGTTCCCCCCTCCCCAGACCAGTTCCCCCCTCCCCAGACCGGTTCACCAGTTCCCCCTCCCCAGACCGGTTCACCAGTTCCCCCTCCCCAGACCGGTTGCCCCAAACCAACTCAGTTCCCCCCTCCCCAGACCAGTTCACCAGTTCCCCCTCCCCAGACCGGTTCACCAGTTCCTCCTCCCCAGACCGGTTCCCCCCCCCCCAAACCAACTCAGTTCCCCCTCCCCAGACCAGTTCCCCCCCCCCAGACCAGTTCCCCCCCCCCAGACCGGTTCCCCCCCCCCAGACCGGTTCCCCCTCCCCAGACCGGTTCCCCCTCCCCAGACCGGTTCCCCCCAAACCAACTCAGTTCTCCCCTCCCCAGACCAGTTCCCCCCTCCCCAGACCAGTTCCCCCCCTCCCCAGACCAGTTCCCCCCCTCCCCAGACCAGTTCCCCCCCTCCCCCGACCAGTTCCCCCCCTCCCCAGACCAGTTCCCCCCCTCCCCAGACCAGTTCCCCCCCTCCCCAGACCAGTTCACCAGTTCCCCCCCCCCCAGACCAGTTCCCCCCCCCCAGACCAGTTCCCCTGCCCAGGGCTCACCGCAGCTCCTCGGCCGGGGTGGGGGGCAGCAGGGCCTGGCTGCCCACGAGCACCAGTGGCTTCCTGGCTCGGCTCACCAGCTCTGCGCAGCGCTGCACCTGCACCCCGAAAACACCCCCTCAGCCCCAAAACTGCCCCTGCCAGCCCCAAAATTGCCCCCATCTGCCCCAAAATTGCCCTCATCAGACCTCAAAACCACTCCCTCAGCCCCAAAACCACCCAAATCCGCCCCCGTCAGATCCCAAAAATGCCCCTGACAGCCCCAAAACTGCCCCCAACAGCCCCCAAAACCACTCTGTCAGCCCTCAAAAATGCCCCGTCAGCCCCAAAATTGCCCCCATCAGCCCCAAAATTGCCCCCATCAGACCTCAAAACCACTCTCAGCCCCAAAACCACCCCTGACAGCCCCCAAACTGCCCAACATCAGCCCCAAAACCACTCAGCCCCAAAACTGGCCCCGACAGCTCCAAAACCAATCTGTCAGCCCCAAAATCGCCTCCATCACACCCCAAAACTGCCACCAACAGCCCCAAAACCACTCTGACCCCAAAACGCCCCCATCAGCCCCAAAGCTGCCTTTGACAGCTCCAAAACCACCCCCATCAGCCCCAAAACCGCCCCCACCAGCTCCAAAACCACTGTCAGACCCCAAAATGCCCCCATCAGCCCAAAAACTGCCTTTGACAGCTCCAAAACCGCCCCCACCAGCCCCAAAACCGGTCCCATAAGACCCCAAAACCCTCCCGTCAGCCCCAAAACCACCCCTGTCAGCCCCCAAAAACACCCCCTCAGCCCCAAAACTGTCCCCACCAGGCCCCAAAACCACTGTCAGCCCCCAAAGTTGCCCCCATCAGCCCCAAAATTGCCCCCATCAGCCCCCAAAACCACTCGCAGCCCCAAAACCACCCAAATCCACCCCCGTCAGATCCCAAAAATGCCCCTGACAGCCCCAAAACTGCCCCCAAAATCACTGTCAGCCCTCAAAAACGCCCCCATCAGCCCCAAAATTGCCCCCATCAGCCCCAAAATTGCCCCCATCAGACCTCAAAACCACTCTCAGCCCCAAAACCACCCCTGACAGCCCCCAAACTGCCCAACATCAGCCCCAAAACCACTCTCTCAGCCCCAAAACTGGCCCCGACAGCTCCAAAACCAATCTGTCAGCCCCAAAATCGCCTCCATCACACCCCAAAACTGCCACCAACAGCCCCAGAACCACTCTGACCCCAAAACGCCCCCATCAGCCCCAAAACCGCCTTTGACAGCCCCAAAACCGCCCCCATAAGACCCCAAAAACACTGACAGCCCCAAAACTGTCCCCCGCAGGCCCCAAAACCAATGTCAGCCCCCAAAATTGCCCCCATGCGCCCCAAAATTGCCCCCATCAGAACTCAAAACCACTCTCTCAGCCCCAAAACCACCCAAACCCCAGCCCCCGTCAGCCCCAAAACCGCCCCCACCAGCTCCAAAACCACTGTCAGACCCCAAAACACCCCCATCAGCCCCAAAACTGCCTTTGACAGCTCCAAAACCGCCACCACCAGCCCCAAAACCGGTCCCATCAGCCCCAAACTGCCCCCATCAGATCCCAAACTGCCCCTGACAGACTCCAAACTGCCCCCACCAGCCCCAAAACACCCCCCCCCCGTCGGCCTCAAAACTGCCCCATCAGCCCCCAAAAACACTGTCAGCCCCAAAACTGCCCCTGCCAGGCCCCAAAACCACCCTGTCAGCCCCCAAAATTGCCCCCATCAGCCCCCAAAATTGCCCCCATCAGCCCCCAAAACCACCCAAATCCGCCCCCGTCAGATCCCAAAAATGCCCCTGACAGCTCCAAAACTGCCCCCAACAGCCCCCAAAATCACTCTGTCAGCCCTCAAAAACGCCCCGTCAGCCCCAAAACTGGTCCCCTCAGACCCCAAAACCACTCTCTCAGCCCCAAAACCGCCCGACAGTCCCCAAACCGCCCCGCCTGCCTCAAAAACCAATCTGTCAGCCCAAAATCGCCCCGTCGCACCCCAAAACTGCCACCAACAGCCCCAAAACCAGTCTATCAACCCCCAAAACCACCCCCATCAGCCCCAAAACCGCCCCCACCAGCTCCAAAACCACTGTCAGACCCCAAAACGCCCCCATCAGCCCCAAAACCACCCCAACAGCTCCAAAACCGCCCCCATCAGCCCCAAAACCGGTCCCATAAGACCCAACCCCCCTCGCCAGCCTCAAAACTGCCCCATCAGCCCCAAAAACACTGTCAGCCCCAAAACTGCCCCCATCAGACCTCAAAACCACTCTCTCAGCCCCAAAACCACCCCCGTCAGCCCCAAAACCGCCCCCGTCAGATCCCAAAAATGCCCCTGACAGACCCAAAACTGCCCCCAAACCCTGTCAGATCCCAAACTGCCCCCGTCAGCCCCAAAACCACCCCATCAGATCCCAAACTGCCCCCGTCAGCCCCAAAACCACCCCCATCAGATCCCAAACTGCCCCGTCAGCCCCAAAACCACCCCCATCAGATCCCAAACTGCCCCTGACAGACCCCAAACTGCCCCCACCAGCCCCAAAACCACTCTCTCAGCCTCAAAACCACCTCTGACAGCTCCAAAACTGCCCCCACCAGCCCCAAAACCGGTCCCATAAGACCCCAAAACCCCCCGTCAGCATCAAAACTGCCCGAAAAACACTGTCAGCCCCAAAACCGCCCCCACCAGGCCCAAAACCACCCTGTCAGCCCCCAAAATCGCCCCCATCAGCCCCCAAAATTGCCCCCATCAGCCCCCAAAATTGCCCCCATCAGCCCCAAAACCACTCGCAGCCCCAAAATCACCCAAATCCACCCCCGTCAGATCCCAAAAATGCCCCTGACAGCCCCAAAACTGCCCCCCAAACCCTGTCAGATCCCAAACTGCCCCCATCAGCCCCAAAACCGCCCCCATCAGCCCAAACTGCCCCATCAGATCCCAAACTGCCCCCACCAGCCCCAAACCGGTCCCATAAGACCCAAAACCCCCCCCGCCAGCCTCAAAACTGCCCCATCAGCCCCCAAAAACACTGTCAGCCCCAAAACTGCCCCCACCAGGCCCCAAAACCAACCTGTCAGCCCCCAAAATTGCCCCCATCAGCCCCCAAAATTGCCCCCATCAGCCCCCAAAACCACTCGCAGCCCCAAAACCACCCAAATCCGCCCCCGTCAGATCCCAAAAATGCCCCTGACAGCCCCAAAACTGCCCCCTAAACCCTGTCAGATCCCAAACTGCCTCTGACAGCTCCAAAACTGCCCCCAACAGCCCCCAAAACCACTCTGTCAGCCCTCAAAATTGCCCCCTTCAGCCCCAAAATTGCCCCCATCAGCCCTCAAAACCACTCTCAGCCCCAAAATCGCCCCCGTCAGACCCAATCTGCCCCTGACAGCCCCCAAACTGCCCAACATCAGCCCCAAAACCACTCTCTCAGCCCCAAAACTGGCCCCGTCAGCTCCAAAACCAATCTGTCAGCCCCAAAATCGCCTCCATCACACCCCAAAACACCCCCATCAGCCCCAAAACCGCCTTTGACAGCTCCAAAACCGCCCCCATAAGACCCCAAAACCCGCCCATCAGCCCCAAAACCACCCCCGTCAGCCCCCAAAAACACTGTCAGCCCCAAAACTGTCCCCACCAGGCCCCAAAACCACTGTCAGCCCCCAAAATTGCCCCCATCAGCCCCAAAATTGCCCCCATCAGACCTCAAAACCACTCTCTCAGCCCCAAAACCACCCAAAACCCAGCCCCCGTCAGCCCCAAAACCGCCCCCATCAGCCCCCCAAACTGCCCCTGACAGACCCCAAATTGCCCCCACCAGCTCCAAAACCACTCTCTCAACCCCAAAACCACCCCCAAGAGCCCCCAAAACCAATCTGTCAGCCCCAAATCACCCCATCACACCCCAAAACTGCCACCAACAGCTCCAAAATCAGTCAGCCAGCCCCAAAACGCCCCCATCAGCCCTAAAACCGCCTCTGACAGCGCCAAAATCACCCCCATCAGACCCCAAAATCACTCTCTCAGCCCCCAAAAAACCAGCCTCTGTCAGACCCCAAAATGCCCCCAACAGCCCCAAAATCGCCCCCACCAGCCCCAAAATCGCCCCCACCAGCCCCAAAACCGGTCCCATAAGACCCAACCCCCCCCCCGCCAGCCTCAAAACTGCCCCATCAGCCCCCAAAAACACTGTCAGCCCCAAAACTGCCCCCACCAGGCCCCAAAAGCACCCTGTCAGCCCCCAAAATTGCCCCCATCAGCCCCAAAATTGCCCCCCTAAGCCCCCAAAGTTGCCCCCATCAGCCCCCAAAACCACCCAAATCCGCCCCCATCAGCCCCAAAACTGCCTTTGACAGCTCCAAAACCGCCCCCACCAGCCCAAAAACCGGTTCCATAAGACCCCAAAACCCCCACGTCAGCCCCAAAACCACCCCTGTCAGCCCCCAAAAACACTGTCAGCCCGAAAACTGCCCCCACCAGGCCCCAAAACCACCCTGTCAGCCCCCAAAATTGCCCCCATCAGCCCCAAAATTGCCCCCATCAGCCCCCAAAACCACTCGCAGCCCCAAAACCACCCAAATCCGCCCCCGTCAGATCCCAAAAATGCCCCTGACAGCCCCAAAACTGCCCCCAAACCCTGTCAGATCCCAAACTGCCTCTGACAGCTCCAAAACTGCCCCCAACTGCCCCCAAAATCACTCTGTCAGCCCTCAAAATCGGCCCCATCAACCCCAAAATTGCCCCCATCAGACCTCAAAACCACTCTCAGCCCCAAAATCGCCCCCGTCAGACCCAATCTGCCCCTGACAGCCCCCAAACTGCCCAACATCAGCCCCAAAACCACTCTCTCAGCCCCAAAACTGGCCCCGACAGCTCCAAAACCAATCTGTCAGCCCCAAAATCGCCTCCATCACACCCCAAAACTGCCACCAACAGCCCCAAAACCGCCTTTGACAGCTCCAAAACCGCCCCCATAAGACCCCAAAACCCGCCCATCAGCCCCAAAACCACCCCCGTCAGCCCCCAAAAACACTGTCAACCCCAAAACTGTCCCCACCAGGCCCCAAAACCACTGTCAGCCCCCAAAATTGCCCCCATGCGCCCCAAAATTGCCCCCATCAGACCTCAAAACCACTCTCAGCCCCAAAACCACCCAAACCCCAGCCCCCGTCAGCCCCAAAACCGCCCCCATCAGCCCCCAAACTGCCCCTGACAGACCCCAAACTGCCCCCACCAGCCCCAAAACCACTCTCTCAACCCCAAAACCACCCCCAAGAGCCCCCAAAACCAATCTGTCAGCCCCAAAATCACCCCATCACACCCCAAAACTGCCACCAACAGCTCCAAAATCAGTCAGCCAGCCCCAAAACGCCCCCATCAGCCCTAAAACCGCCTCTGACAGCGCCAAAATCACCCCCATCAGACCCCAAAATCACTCTCTCAGCCCCCAAAAAAACAGCCTCTGTCAGACCCCAAAACGCCCCCATCAGCCCCAAAACCGCCCCCACCAGCTCCAAAACCACTGTCAGACCCCAAAATGCCCCCATCAGCCCCAAAACTGCCTTTGACAGCTTCAAAACCGCCCCCACCAGCCCCCAAACCGGTCCCATAAGACCCCAAAACCCCCCCGTCAGCCCCATAACCACCCCTGTCAGCCCCCAAAAACACACCCTCAGCCCCAAAACTGTCCCCACCAGGCCCCAAAACCACTGTCAGCCCCCAAAGTTGCCCCCATCAGCCCCAAAATTGCCCCCATCAGAACTCAAAACCACTCTCTCAGCCCCAAAACCACCCTAATCCGCCCCCGTAAGATCCCAAAAATGCCCCTGACAGCCCCAAAAACTGCCCCCCAAACCCTGTCAGATCCCAAACTGCTTCTGACAGCTCCAAAACTGCCCCCAACAGCCCCCAAAATCACTCTGTCAGCCCTCAAAAACGCCCCGTCAGCCCCAAAACTGGTCCCCTCAGACCCCAAAACCACTCTCTCAGCCCCAAAACCGCCCAACAGGCCCCAAACCGCCCCCGCCTGCCTCAAAAACCAATCTGTCAGCCCCAAAACCAACCCTGACAGCCCCCAAAACCAATCTGTCAGCCCCAAAATCGCCCCGTCACACCCCAAAACTGCCACCAACAGCCCCAAAACCAGTCTATCAACCCCCAAAACCACCCCCATCAGCCCCAAAACCGCCCCCACCAGCTCCAAAACCACTGTCAGACCCAAAAACGCCCCCATCAGCCCAAAATCACCCCCACCAGCCCCAAAAACGGTCCCATAAGACCCAACCCCCCCCCGCCAGCCTCAAAACTGCCCCATCAGCCCCCAATAACACTGTCAGCCCCAAAACTGCCCCCATCAGACCTCAAAACCACTCTCTCAGCCCCAAAACTACCCAAAACCGCCCCCGTCAGCCCCAAAACCGCCCCCGTCAGATCCCAAAAATGCCCCTGACAGCCCCAAAACTGCCCCCAAAACCCTGTCAGACCCCAAACTGCCCCCGTCAGCCCCAAAACCGCCCCCATCAGATCCCAAACTGCCCCCGTCAGCCCCAAAACCGCCCCCATCAGATCCCAAACTGCCCCTGACAGACCCCAAACTGCCCCTGACAGACCCCAAACTGCCCCCACCAGCCCCAAAACCACTCTCTCAGCCTCAAAACCACCTCTGACAGCTCCAAAACTGCCCCCACCAGCCCCAAAACCGGTCCCATAAGACCCCAAAACCCCCCCCGTCAGCATCAAAACTGCCCGAAAAACACTGTCAGCCCCAAAACCGCCCCCACCAGCCCCAAAACCGGTCCCATAAGACCCCAAAATCCCCCCGTCAGCCCCAAAACCACCCCTGTCAGCCCCCAAAACCACCCCCTCAGCCCCAAAACTGTCCCCACCAGGCCCCAAAACCACTGTCAGCCCCCAAAATTGCCCCCATCATCCCCCGTCAGATCCCAAAAATGCCCCTGACAGCCCCAAAACTGCCCCAACAGCCCCCAAAATCACTCTGTCAGCCCTCAAAATCGCCATCAACCCCAAAATTGCCCCCATCAGACCTCAAAACCACTCTCAGCCCCAAAATCGCCCCCCTCAGACCCAATCTGCCCCTGACAGCCCCCAAACTGCCCAACATCAGCCCCAAAACCACTCTCTCAGCCCCAAAACTGGCCCCGACAGCTCCAAAACCAATCTGTCAGCCCCAAAATCGCCTCCATCACACCCCAAAACTGCCACCAACAGCCCCAAAACCACTCTGACCCCAAAACGCCCCCATCAGCCCCAAAACCGCCTTTGACAGCCCCAAAACCGCCCCCATATGACCCCAAAAACACTGTCAGCCCCAAAACTGTCCCCCGCAGGCCCCAAAACCACTGTCAGCCCCCAAAATTGCCCCCATGCGCCCCAAAATTGCCCCATCAGACCTCAAAACCACTCTCTCAGCCCCAAAACCACCCAAACCCCAGCCCCCGTCAGCCCCAAAACCGCCCCCATCAGCCCCCAAACTGCCCCTGACAGACCCCAAACTGCCCCCACCAGCCCCAAAACCACTCTCTCAACCCCAAAACCACCCCCAAGAGCCCCCAAAACCAATCTGTCAGCCCCAAATCACCCCATCACACCCCAAAACTGCCACCAACAGCTCCAAAATCAGTCAGCCAGCCCCAAAACGCCCCCATCAGCCCTAAAACCGCCTCTGACAGCGCCAAAATCACCCCCATCAGACCCCAAAATCACTCTCTCAGCCCCCAAAAAAACAGCCTCTGTCAGACCCCAAAACCCCCATCAGCCCCAAAACCACCCCCATCAGCCCCAAAATCACCCTGTCAGACCCCAAAGCTGCCCCCATCAGCCCCAAACCACTCTGACAGCCCCAAAACTGTCCCAATCAGCCCCAAAACTGCCCCCATCAGACCCCAAACCCCTCTGTTTGCCCCCAAAAAACCCTCTGCCAGCCCCAAAAGCAGCTCGGTTGGGCACCCAATCCTGGCTCAACTGACCCCAAAACTCAGCCCTGTCGAACCCCAAAAGCAGGATCACTGAGCCCCTAAATCAGCCCAGCTGATCCCAAAAACCTGGCCTAAATAAGCCCCAAAACCAGTTGATTTACCCCCAAACCCAGCCCAGCTGAGCCCCAAAACCTGGCTCAGATGAGGCCCAAAACGGGTTAATTGAAACCCAAAACCAGCTGATTTAAACCCAAAACCCACTGAGCCCCAAAACCAGCTCAGCTGATCCCTAAATCTACCTCAAGGGATCCCCAAAACCGGCTCAGCTGATCCCTAAATCTACCTCAAGGGATCCCCAAACCAGCTCAGCTGAGCCCTAAATCTACCTCAAGGGATCCCCAAAACCAGCTCAGCTGATCCCTAAATCTACCTCAAGGGATCCCCCAAAACTGGCTCAGCTGATCCCTAAATCTACCTCAAGGGATCCCCCAAACCAGCTCAGCTGATCCCTAAATCTACCTCAAGGGATCCCCCAACCAGCTCAGCTGATCCCCCCAAACCAGCTGATTTAACCCCCACACCCAGCCGAGCTCATTCAACCCCAAACCTCCCCGAATCCCCCAAACCAGACCCAAACGCAGCTGATTTAACCCCAAACCTGCCCCAGCGCCCCCAACCCCACCTCATCCCCCACCCCCCAACCCCAGACACCCCAAAACCCCCAACCCACGGGGTAGGAAGGGGGTTCCCCCCCCCCCCAAAACCCACCTCGTCCTCGGTGGCCAGAGGCACCTGCACAGGTAACGGGGAGACATCCCGGGGCTCCCAGGCGCCCGCAAAGAGGTTCCTCAGGTAGTTCTGGAGGTACCTGAGTTGGGGGGCAGTTGGATTTTGGGGTGCTGGGACCTCCTAGGGTGGCAGCAGCACCCTGGGGTGCTCGGGGGGGGCTGCTCACCACTGCACCACCCTCCCCCGCAGCCCCCGGGCGCTCTTGCTGCCGCCGATCTCCTTCTCCACCACGTGGAAGGGGTAGAGGACGTCGATGGGGAGCTCCACGAAGACAGGTCCTACAGGATTGGGGTGCAGAGGGACCAAGGTGTCACCCCAAAAACCACTCTAGGGGAGGGTTAACCCCCCCAGCACCCCAAAACGCCCCCCTGCAAACCAACCCAGGTTCAATTTTTGGGGGGGGGGACTGGAAAAAACCACCACCCAGGGGCCCTGAAGGTGGTTTTGAGGCTCCTCCACCCAAGTTTTGGTGGTGGATGGGCTCAGGATGAGGGGGGACACCCCAATGTCACCCCAAAACCACTCTGGGGGAGGGTTAATCCCCTCAGCACCCCAAAACTCCCCCCTGCAAACCAACCCAGGTTCAATTCTGGGGGGAAACCGGAAAAAACCACCAACCAGAGGCCCTGAAGGTGGTTTTGAGGCTCCTCCACCCATGTTTTGGTGGTGGATGGGACCAGGATGAGGGGGGACACCCCAATGTCACCCCAAAACCACTCTGGGAGAGGGTTTTAACCCCCCCAGCACCCCAAAACGCCCCCCTGCAAACCAACCCAGGTTCAATTTTGGGTGGGAAACTGGAAAAAAACACCACCCAGGGGCCCTGAAGGTGCTTTTTGGGTGCTCCTCCATCCAAGTTTTGGTGGTGGATGGGACCAGGATGAGGGGGGAGGACCACAGTGTCACCCAAAAGCCACTTTTGGGGGGTCAACCCCCCCAGTTCAACCAGCAGCACCCAAAGATGCCACTGCAAACCTCACCAGGGTCAACTGTGGAGTGGAAAAAGCCACCTCAGGAGCCCTGAAGGTGGTTTTGGGGCTCCTCCACCTGATTTCTGGTGGTGGATGGGACCAGGATGAGGGGGGACACCCCAATGTCACCCCAAAACCACTCTAGGGGAGGGTTAACCCCCCCAGCACCCCAAAACGCCCCCCTGCAAACCAACCCAGGTTCAATTCTGGGGGGAACTGGAAAAAACCACCATCCAGAGGCCCTGAAGGTGGTTTTGAGGCTCCTCCATCCAAGTTTTGGTGGTGGATGGGACCAGTATGAGGGGGGACACCCCAATGACACCCCAAAACCACTCTGGGGGAGGGTTAATCCCCTCAGCACCCCAAAACTCCCCCCTGCAAACCAACCCAGGTTCAATTCTGGGGGAAAACCGGAAAAAACCACCAACCAGAGGCCCTGAAGGTGGTTTTGAGGCTCCTCCACCCATGTTTTGGTGGTGGATGGGACCAGGATGAGGGGGGACACCCCAACGACACCCCAAAACCACTCTGGGAGAGGGTTTTAACCCCCCCAGCACCCCAAAACGCCCCCCTGCAAACCAACCCAGGTTCAATTTTGGGGGGGAAACCAGAAAAAGCACCACCCAGGGGCCATGAAGGTGCTTTTTGGGTGCTCCTCCACCCAAGTTTTGGTGGTAGATGGGACCAGGATGAGGGGGGAGGACCACAGTGTCACCCAAAAGCCACTTTTGGGGGGTCAATCCCCCCCCAGTTCAACCAGCAGCACCCAAAGGTGCCACTGCAAACCTCACCAGGGTCAACCGTGGAGTGGAAAAAGCCACCTCAGGAGCCCTGAAGGTGGTTTTGGGGCTCCTCCACCCAAGTTTTGGTGGTGGATGGGACCAGGATGAGGGGGGACACCCCAAAACCACTCTGGGGGAGGGTTAACCCCCCCAGCACCCCAAAACGTCCCCCTGCAAACCAACCCAGGTTCAATTTTGGGGGGGAACTGGAAATAAAAACCACCCAGGGGCCCTGAAGGTGGTTTTGAGGCTCCTCCATCCAAGTTTTGGTGGTGGATGGGCTCAGGATGAGGGGGGACACCCCAATGTCACCCCAAAACCACTCTGGGGGAGGGTTTTAACCCACCCAGCACCCCAAAACTCCCCCCTGCAAACCAACCCAGGTTCAATTTTGGGGGGGGAAACTGGAAAAAAACACCACCCAGAGGCCCTGAAGGTGCTTTTTGGGAGCTCCTCCACCCAAGTTTTGGTGGTGGATGGGACCAGGATGAGGGGGGAGGACCACAGTGTCACCCAAAAGCCACTTTTGGGGGGTCAACCCCCCCCCAGTTCAACCAGCAGCACCCAAAGGTGCCACTGCAAACCTCACCAGGGTCAACTGTGGAGTGGAAAAAGCCACCTCAGGAGCTCTGAAGGTGGTTTTGGGGCTCCTCCACCCAAGTTTTGGTGGTGGATGGGCTCAGGATGAGGGGGGACACCCCAATGTCACCCCAAAACCACTCTGGGGGAGGGTTTTAACCCCCCCAGCACCCCAAAACTCCCCCCTGCAAACCAACCCAGGTTCAATTTTGCAGGGGGAACTGGAAAAAAACATCACCCAGAGGCCCTGAAAGTGGTTTTGGGGCTCCTCCACCCAAGTTTTGGTGGTGGATGGGACCAGGATGAGAAGGGGACACCCCAATGTCACCCCAAAACCTCTCTGGGGGAGGGTTAATCCCCTCAGCACCCCAAAACTCCCCCCTGCAAACCAACCCAGGTTCAATTCTGGGGGGAAACCGGAAAAAACCACCAACCAGAGGCCCTGAAGGTGGTTTTGAGGCTCCTCCACCCATGTTTTGGTGGTGGATGGGACCAGGATGAGGGGGGACACCCCAACGACACCCCAAAACCACTCTGGGAGAGGGTTTTAACCCCCCCAGCACCCCAAAACGCCCCCCTGCAAACCAACCCAGGTTCAATTTTGGGGGGGAAACCAGAAAAAGCACCACCCAGGGGCCATGAAGGTGCTTTTTGGGTGCTCCTCCACCCAAGTTTTGGTGGTAGATGGGACCAGGATGAGGGGGGACACCCCAATGTCACCCCAAAACCACTCTGGGAGAGGGTTTTAACCCCCCAGCACCCCAAAACTCCCCCCTGCAAACCAACCCAGGTTCAATTTTGGGGGGGGGGGAACTGGAAATAAACACCACCCAGGGGCCCTGAAGGTGGTTTTGAGGTTCCTCCACCCAAGTTTTGGTGGTGGATGGGACCAGGATGAGGGGGGACACCCCAATGTCACCCCAAAACCACTCTGGGAGAGGGTTTTAACCCCCCCAGCACTCCAAAACGCCCCCTGCAAACCAACCCAGGTTCAATTTTGCGGGGGGAACTGGAAAAAAACACCACCCAGAGGCCCTGAAGGTGCTTTCTGGGTGCTCCTCCATCCAAGTTTTGGTGGTGGATGGAACCAGATTGAGAGGGGACACCCCAATGTCACCCCAAAACCACTCTGGGGGAGGGTTTTAACCCCCCAGCACCCCAAAACTCCCCCCTGCAAACCAACTCAGGTTCAATTCTGGGGGGAAACCGGAAAATAACACCACCCAGGGGCCCTGAAGGTGGTTTTGAGGCTCCTCCACCCATGTTTTGGTGGTGGATGGGACCAGGATGAGGGGGGACACCCCAACAACACCCCAAAACCACTCTGGGAGAGGGTTTTAACCCCCCCAGCACCCCAAAACTCCCCCCTGCAAACCAATCCAGGTTCAATTTTGGGTGGGAAACCAGAAAAAGACACCACCCAGGGGCCCTCAAGGTGCTTTTTGGGTGCTCCTCCACCTGATTTTTGGCAGTGGGTGGGCTCAGGGTGGGAGGGGTCACCCCAACATCACCCCAAAACCACTTGGGGTGCAGAGGGGAGGGAGCTAAAGATTCCCAACTCAACCAGCAGCCCCCAAAATCGACTCTGCGAACCGCACCGGCTTCGATTGTGGGGCGGAAAAAAGTCACCCAAACGCCTCGAAGGTGGGTTTTGGGGTGTCCCCAAAAAAAATACACCCCCCCACCCATATTTTACCGGGGGTCCCCGACTGGGCGGTGGCGATGGCTCTGCGGAGGGTGGGGACGATGTCCCGGACTGTGGTCACTGAGACAGAGGCTTTGCAGAGGGTCTTGAAGAGCGAGAGTTGATCGATGTCCTGCAGAGCCCCCCGACCCTGAGGGGAGGAGAAACGTGAGGCTGGAACCCCCCCCACACCCCCAAAACCAGGAGATTCCACCCCAAAACGGGGTCCCCGAAGGCTCTTTTGGGGTCCTCTCCCACCTTCTGCAGCGAGGCGGCCGCTCCCCCGAGCAGCAGCACCGGGGACTCGGCCATCTGGGCGTTCTTGACGGCCGTCACCGTGTTGGTGACCCCGGGGCCAGCGGTGACGGCAGCGACGCCGACGCGACCTGCGGGGTGGGGAGGGTGATGGGTGGGGTGGCAGGAGGTCCCTCTGCACCCCAACTTTCCCAACTCAGGGGTCAAGGGCACCCTCGGTTGTTCAACTCGATGGCAACCAAGGGGTTGAATTAGCTCCAGGGGAAGAAAAATAAGGACAGAAGCCACCACGGAGGGACTCCGGACACACACAAAGTTCTTGAGACCTTCTTGGGTCAAGCAGGACCCCACCAGGTGGGGCCACCCCAAAAGTGTCCATCCTTTGGGGCAGGAGAACCTGTTGGTCATGGGGGCACCTCCTGCTCCTGGCCTCACCAGAGCTGCCAAATTATCTCCAGGGGGGATAAATGAGGAGAAAACCCATCGTGGGGAGTGTCTGAACCCTTCTTGGCTTCATGAAGATCCCACCAAGCTGGGACACCCCAAAACTGTCCATCTTTTGGGGCAGAAGGTCCTGGCCACAGGGTCACCTCCTGCTCTGTCCTCACCAGAGCTGCCAAATTATCTCCAGGGAGGATAAATGAGGAGAAGACCCACCATGGAGAGTGTCTGAACCCTCCTCCAACTCAACCAAGACCCCACTAAGCTTGGACACCCCAAAACTGTCCATCTTTTGGGGCAGAAGGTCCTGGCCATGGGGTCACCTCCTGCTCTTGTCCTCACCAGAGCTGCCAAATTATCTCCAGGGAGGATAAATGAGGAGAAAACCCATCGTGGGGAGTTGTTTGAACCCTTCTCCAACTCAACGAAGACCCCACCAAGCTTGGACACCCCAAAACCCTTCATTTGTTGGAGCAGGAGAAAGCCCTGGCCATGGGGTCACCTCAGTCCATCCTCACCAGAGCTGCCAAATTATCTCCAGGGAGGATAAATGAGGAGAAGATCCACCATGGGGAGTGTCTGAACCCTTCTCCAAACCAACCAAGACCCCACTAAGCTTGGACACCCCAAAACCCTTCATCTGTTGGAGCAGAAGGTCCTGGCCATGGGGTCACCTCAGTCCATCCTCACCAGAGCTGCCAAATTGCAGATAAACGAGGAGAGAATCCACCAAGGGCAATGTTTGAACCCTTCTCAAAAACAACCAAGACCCCACCAAGCTGGGACACCCCAAAACTGTCCATCCTTTGGGGCAGGAGAACCTGTTGGTCATGGGGGCACCTCCTGCTCCTGTCCTCACCAGAGCTGCCAAATTATCTCCAGGGGGGTTAAATGAGGAGAAGATCCACCATGGGGAGTGTCTGAACCCTACTCCAACCCAACCAAGACCCCACCAAGCCTGGACACCCCAAAATCCTTCATCCACTGGAACAGAAGGTCCTGGCCACGTGGTCACCTCAGTCCATCCTCACCAGAGCTGCCAAATTATCTCCAGGGAGGATAAATGAGGAGAAGACCCACCATGGGGAGTGTCTGAACCCTCCTCCAACTCAACCAAGACCCCACTAAGCTTGGACACCCCAAAACTGTCCATCCATTGGGGCAGGAGAACCTGTTGGTCATGGGGGCACCTCCTGATCCTGTCCTCACCAGAGCTGCCAAATTATCTCCAGGGGGGTTAAATGAGGAGAAGACCCACCATGGGGAGTGTCTGAACCCTCCTCCAACCCAACCAACACCCCACCAAGCTTGGACACCCCAAAACTGTCCATCCACTGGGGCAGAAGGTCCTGGCCACGGGGTCACCTCCTGCTCCTGTCCTCACCAGAGCTGCCAAATTATCTCCAGGGGGAATAAATGAGGAGAAAACCCATCATGGGGAGTTGTTTGAACCCTTCTCCAACTCAACCAAGACCCCACTAAGCTTGGACACCCCAAAACCCTTCATCTGTTGGAGCAGGAGAAGGTCTTGGCCATGGGGTCACCTCAATCTGTCCTCACCAGAGCTGCCAAATTGCAGATAAACGAGGAGAGAATCCACCATGGGGAAGGTTTGAACCCTTCTCCAACCCAACCAACACCCCACCAAGCTGGGACACCCCAAAACTGTCCATCCTTTGGGGCAGAAGGTCCTGGCCACGGGGTCACCTCCTGCTCTGTCCTCACCAGAGCTGCCAAATTATCTCCAAGGGGAATAAATGAGAAGACCCATCGTGGGGAGTTGTTTGAACCCTTCTCCAACCCAACCAAGACCCCATCGAGCTTGGACACCCCAAAACCCTTCATCTGTTGGAGCAGGAGAAAGCCCTGGCCATGGGGTCACCTCAGTCCATCCTCACCAGAGCTGCCAAATTATCTCCAAAGGGGTTAAATGAGGAGAAGATCCACCATGGGGAGTGTCTGAACCCTCCTCCAACCCAACCAAGACCCCACCAAGCTGGGACACCCCAAAACTGTCCATCCTTTGGGGCAGGAGAACCTGTTGGCTATGGGGTCACCTTGTCCTGTCCTCACCAAATTATGTCCAGGGGGAGAAAACCCACTATGGGGTGATCTTGGACATCCACAAAGTCCTTGGAAGCCCCTCCACACAAGCAGGACCCCACAAAGCTGGGACACCCCAAAACTGTCCATCCTTTGGGGCAGGAGAACCTGTTGGTCATGGGGGCACCTCCTGCTCCTGTCCTCACCAGAGCTGCCAAATTATCTCCAGGGGGGTTAAATGAGGAGAAGACCCACCATGGGGAGTGTCTGAACCCTCCTCCAACCCAACCAAGACCCCACCAAGCCTGGACACCCCAAAATCCTTCATCCACTGGAACAGAAGGTCCTGGCCATAGGGTCACCTCAGTCCATCCTCACCAGAGCTGCCAAATTATCTCCAGGGGGGATAAATGAGGAGAAGACCCATCGTGGGGAGTGTTTGAACCCTTCTCCAACCCAACCAACACCCCACCAAGCTTGGACACCCCAAAACTGTCCATCCACTGGGGCAGAGGTCCTGGCCACAGGGTCACCTCCTGCTCCTGTCCTCACCAGAGCTGCCAAATTATCTCCAAGGGGAATAAATGAGAAGACCCATCGTGGGGAGTTGTTTGAACCCTTCTCCAACCCAACCAAGACCCCACCAAGCTTGGGCACCCCAAAACTGTCCATCCACTGGAGCAGGAGAAGGTCCTGGCCACGTGGTCACCTCAGTCCACCCTCACCAGAGCTGCCAGCTTATCTCCAGGGAGGATAAATGAGGAGAAAACCCATCATGGGGAGTGTTTGAACCCTTCTCCAACTCAACGAAGACCCCACCAAGCTTGGACACCCCAAAACCCTTCATTTGTTGGAGCAGGAGAAAGCCCTGGCCATGGGGTCACCTCAGTCCATCCTCACCAGAGCTGCCAAATTATCTCCAGGGAGGATAAATGAGGAGAAGACCCACCATGGGGAGTGTCTGAACCCTCCTCCAACCCAACCAAGACCCCACCAAGCCTGGACACCCCAAAATCCTTCATCCACTGGAACAGAAGGTCCTGGCCATAGGGTCACCTCAGTCCATCCTCACCAGAGCTGCCAAATTATCTCCAGGGGGGATAAATGAGGAGAAGACCCATCGTGGGGAGTGTTTGAACCCTTCTCCAACCCAACCAACACCCCACCAAGCTTGGACACCCCAAAACTGTCCATCCATTGGGGCAGGAGAAGCTGTTGGTCATGGGGGCACCTCCTGCTCCTGTCCTCACCAGAGCTGCCAAATTATCTCCAAGGGGGTTATATGAGGAGAAGATCCACCGTGGGGAGTGTCTGAACCCTTCTCCAACCCAACCAAGACCCCACCAAGCCTGGACACCCCAAAACCCTTCATTTGTTGCAGCAGGAGAAGGTTCTGGCCATGGGGTCACCTCAGTCCATCCTCACCAGAGCTGCCAAATTATCTCCAAGGGGGTTAAATGAGGAGAAGATCCACCATGGGGAGTGTCTGAACCCTCCTCCAACCCAACCAAGACCCCACCAAGCTTGGACACCCCGAAACCGTCCCCCCCCTGGGGCAGGAGGTGGTGCTGGCCACGAGGTGCCCCAACTCCGTGTCCCCACCTGAGAGCCTGGAGACGGCGTCAGCGGCGAAGACGGCGGTGGCTTCGTGCCGCGTGTCCACCACGCGGATCCCGAGCTTCTCGCTGGCCACCAAGACGGGCGAGATGTGGCCACCAGCCAGGGTGAAGAGGAAGCGGACGCCGTGCGCCTTCAGCACCTCCGCCACCAGCTCCCCGCCGTGCCGCGGGCTCCGCGCGTCCACCTGCGCGGCGACGCCGTCACCGGGGTTGATGGGGAGGGGGGGGGGGGTCACCTCGCCACCCCGGGGGTGGCATCTGGAGTAGGTGGGGGGGTTTTGGCACAGCCCAGGTCTCGGCCTACCTTGTGCCACAGCTGGTGGAGCAGCCCCAGGCGCTGCGCCAGCCCCAGCAGCGCCGCCAGCGCCGCCAGCGCCGCCGCGCAGCCAACGGCGGCCAGGAGAGCCATGGGCACCGCGGGGCTCCCGGAGCTGGAACAGAGAGCGGGGAGGGCAACCAGGGCACGAGAAGGGGGGGGGGGAGAGGGGGGGGGAGGCCTGGGCTGCCCCAAATCCGGCCCCAGGGGCTGCGACTGAGCCGGAGCGGCTGGGCCTGGATCAACTGGACCCAGTGGATTGACCTGGATCAGCTGGGACTGGATCAACTGGACCCAGTGGATTGACCTGGATCAACTGGACCCAGTGGATTGAACCCGGATCAGCTAAGCCTGGATCAGCTGGACCCAGTGGACTGGACCTGGATCAACTGGGCCTGGATCAGCTGGACCCAGTGGATTGAACCTGGATCAGCTGGGACTGGATCAACTGGACCCAGTGGATTGAACCTGGATCAACTGGACCCAGTGGATTGACCTGGATCAGCTGGGACTGGATCAACTGGACCCAGTGGATTGACCTGGATCAGCTGGACCCAGTGGATTGAACCTGGATCAACTGGGCCTGGATCAACTGGACCCAGTGGATTGACCTGGATCAGCTGGACCCAGTGGATTGAACCTGGATCAACTGGGCCTGGATCAACTGGACCCAGTGGATTGACCTGGATCAGCTGGACCCAGTGGATTGAACCTGGATCAGCTGGGACTGGATCAACTGGACCCAGTGGATTGAACCTGGATCAGCTGGACCCAGTGGATTGAACCTGGATCAACTGGGCCTGGATCAACTGGACCCAGTGGATTGAACCTGGATCAACTGGACCCAGTGGACTGATCTGGATCAACTGGGCCTGGATCAACTGGACCCAGTGGATTGACCTGGATCAACTGGGCCTGGATCAACTGGACACAGTGGATTGACCTGGATCAGCTGGACCCAGTGGATTGAACCTGGATCAGCTGGGCCTGGATCAGCTGGACCCAGTGGATTGAACCTGGATCAATTGAACTTGGATCACTTGAACCCAGAGGATCGAACTCCGAGCAAGTGAACCCAGTGGACTGAACCTGGATCAACTGGACCCGGATCACTTGAACACAGTTGATTGATCCTGGATCAGCTGGACCTGGATAACTGAACCAAATGGAGTGGACCTGGATCAACTGGACCTGGACTAATTGAAACCTGTGAACTGAACCCGGATCAATTGAAGCCAGCAGATTGAATCTGGATCAATTGAACCCAGTGACTTGAACCTAAATTAAGTGAATGCAGATGAATCAAACCCAGTTTAACAGAACCTGGTGATTTAAACCCAGTTGAACTGAACTGACTTCATTAACCCAGATTAACTGAACCTGGTTTAACTGAACCCGATTTAATCAAAGCAGGTTTAACTGAACCTGATTGAATTGATCCTGATGAACTGAACCCACTGTCAATGAACCTGATTATCTGAACCAGGTTTAACCAAAGCCAGTTTGATTGATCCCGGTTTAACCAAAGCCAGTTTGATTGAACCCGGTTTAACCAAAGCCAGTTTGATTGATCCCGGTTTAACCAAAGCCAGTTTGATTGAACCCGCTTTAATCAAAGCCAGTTTGATTGAACCCGGTTTAATCAAAGCCAGTTTGATTGAACCCGGTTTAATCAAAGCCAGTTTGATTGATCCCGGTTTAATCAAAGCCAGTTTAATTGAACCAGGTTTAATCAAAGCCAGTTTAATTGAACCCGGTTTAATCAAAGCCAGTTTGATTGAACCAGGTTTAATCAAAGCCAGTTTGATTGATCCCGGTTTAATCAAAGCCAGTTTAATTGAACCCGCTTTAATCAAAGCCAGTTTGATTGATCCCGGTTTAATCAAAGCCAGTTTAATTGAACCCGCTTTAATCAAAGCCAGTTTGATTGAACCCGGTTTAATCAAAGCCAGTTTGATTGAACCCGGTTTAATCAAAGCCAGTTTGATTGATCCCGGTTTAATCAAAGCCAGTTTGATTGATCCCGGTTTAATCAAAGCCAGTTTGATTGATCCCAGTTTAACCAAAGCCAGTTTGATTGATCCCGGTTTAATCAAAGCCAGTTTGATTGATCCCGCTTTAATCAAAGCCAGTTTAATTGATCCCGGTTTAATCAAAGCCAGTTTGATTGATCCCGGTTTAATCAAAGCCAGTTTAATTGATCCCGGTTTAATCAAAGCCAGTTTGATTGATCCCGGTTTAATCAAAGCCAGTTTGATTGATCCCGGTTTAATCAAAGCCAGTTTAATTGAACCCGGTTTAATCAAAGCCAGTTTGATTGATCCCGGTTTAATCAAAGCCAGTTTGATTGATCCCGGTTTAACCAAAGCCAGTTTGATTGATCCCGGTTTAACCAAAGCCAGTTTGATTGATCCCGGTTTAATCAAAGCCAGTTTGATTGATCCCGGTTTAATCAAAGCCAGTTTGATTGATCCCGGTTTAATCAAAGCCAGTTTAATTGATCCTGGTTTAATCAAAGCCAGTTTAATTGAACCAGGTTTAATCAAAGCCAGTTTAATTAAACCAGGTTTAATCAAAGCCAGTTTAATTAAACCAGGTTTAATCAAAGCCAGTTTAATTGAACCAGGTTTAATCAAAGCCAGTTTAATTGAACCAGGTTTAATCAAAGCCAGTTTAATTAAACCAGGTTTAATCAAAGCCAGTTTAATTAAACCAGGTTTAATCAAAGCCAGTTTAATTGAACCAGGTTTAATCAAAGCCAGATTGATTGAACCCGCTTTAATCAAAGCCAGTTTGATTGAACCCGCTTTAATCAAAGCCAGTTTGATTGATCCTGGTTTAATCAAAGCCAGTTTAATTGAACCCGCTTTAATCAAAGCCAGTTTAATTGAACCAGGTTTAATCAAAGCCAGTTTAATTGATCCTGGTTTAATCAAAGCCAGTTTAATTGAACCAGGTTTAATCAAAGCCAGTTTAATTGAACCAGGTTTAATCAAAGCCAGTTTAATTGAACCCGGTTTAATCAAAGCCAGTTTAATTGATCCTGGTTTAATTGAACCCAATGAACTGAACCCAGTTTAACCAAACCTGGTTTAATTGAGCCCAGTTGAACTGAACCTGGTTTAACCGAAACCAGTTTAATTGAACCCGGTTTAACCGAAACTGGTGAGTTGATCCTGGTTTAATTGAACCCAGTTAATCAAGCCCAGCTCCACTTCTGCAGCTCAGCCCAAGCCCAAACCCAGCTCATTTGCATAATTATCACCTAACGAAGGCGTCCACCCACGGGGCAGAGGTGGCTGATGCCCAACCCGGATTAATTACCCCCGAGCTAAGCGTGGCTTTAACCCCTTCCAGCACCTGGAGCGGATTCCAATGCTGGATTTGCTCCTTAAACCCCAATTTCCAACTTTCTGGGCTCCAAGGTGGCAGGTGGGGGCTGCACCCGGCAAACACAAGGGGCGAATGGGTCAAAAAAGGCTCCAATTGGGCAAAAAAAAATGCCATTGTGGGGTGGTTTGGGGTGTGTCCTCCCTCTGGGACGGTGGCACCTGCTGGGTGAGGGTGACACGAGGTGACCACGGGCGTTTCCACCCTATTTGGTGGCTCTGCTGGGTCCTTGTCCTTCCTGTCCCCACGGCCACCCCGGTTCCAAGTGTCCTCCTCGTCCTTAGGGACACCCTGAACCTGGGGGCACCCCTGTCCTAGCTGTCCCCTCCCCACAGCCACCCAATCCCAGTTGTGCCCCCACATCCCTGGTATCCCCCCCCCCCAGACACCTCAGGGACCCCCTAAACCCTTTCCTCACCCCAGGACACCCAGAACTGCAACAACCCCCCCGTCCCCCCCCAACTTTATGACTCCCCCCAGGGCCTGAGGACAACCCCCCCCCCCCCCCCCGGGACAACCTGTCCCAGCACCCCCCAATTGTCCCCCTGGTCCCACTCCCCCTGTCCCAAAGACCCCAGGGGATGGGTCACCCCCAAACCCACCCCAGCAGACCCCTTGTCCCATGCTTTCCCCGCACCCTGGGGTCTTTGGGGTCCACCCACGGAGCCCCTCTCAGACCACCCCTGCCCCCCCGCCCCCAGGTACCCCTCTGGAGTGTCCCATCCCGTGTCCCCCCCCCCAAAGATCCCGGGGCCGGGAAACCCCCAAGAGCCCTCCCCAAATACCTCAGGGGGTGGGGACCCCTCGACCCCCACCCACGGGGGGAACCTTCGACCCCCACCCACGTGGGGACCCCCTCTCCCACGCCCCCCGCCTCCCCCAAGAACCCGGGGGGTGAGGACGCCCCTTGGGGGGGGGGGGAATGAGGACGCCCCTCGGGGGGGGGGGAATGAGGACGCCCCTTGGGGGGCTCCTCCCCCACGGGACCCTTTCTCCCACCAGCCCCCCCCCCCCTTTCCCCAAGACTCCAGGGGTTTGGGGGCCCCCCCTCACCACGCCACGGGGGCCCCCCCGTCCCACGACCCCCAGGGCCCCGTCCCTCTGCCTCGCAAGACCCGAGAGGACCCCTGGGACCACCCCCAGGAACCCCCCCGGTTCTGGGGACCCCCCCCCAGCACCCACCTGCCCTGCCCGGAAGCGCCTTTCCTCGAGGCCACGCCCACACCCAGAGGCCCCGCCCCCGGCCCCGCCCCCTCAGGTACCCCCACCCCCGAGCACCGCCCCGCGCCGCCGTCCGGGTCACGTGACTCACGCGCGTGCTGGCGTCACCGGACCGCGCGCCGGTCCCGCCCCCTGCGCGCAGCGCGGAGCTCTGATTGGTGGAGGGGCGGGGGAGGGGGGCGTGGTCAGGGGGAGGGCGTGAGGCTGGGGGAGGGGCGGTGCCAAGGGCGGACCGTAGGAGGTGCGGTCAGAGGAAGGGGCGTGGTCTCCGGAGGGGTGGGGTCCGGATGAGAGCGGATGGGCGGGGCTTAGGCAGGGGGCGGGGCCTCTTTTGACCTTGGTGGCTGGGCAGGGGGCGGTGCAGGGGGGGCAAGGGCGGGGCCATAAAGGAGGCGTGGCCACGGGAGGGGCGTGTCCATTGGAGGGGCGTGGCCACGGGAGGGGCGTGATCAAAGGACCGGGGAGGGGTCACTGTAGGGTGTCCCACGGCGGGGGGAGGGGTCACTGTAGGGTCTCGCATGGGGGGAGGGGTCACTGTAGGGTCTCTCATGGGGGGAGGGGTCACTGTAGGGTGTCCCACGGCGGGGGGAGGGGTCACTGTAGGGTGTCCCACGGCGGGGGGAGGGGTCACTGTAGGGTGTCCCACGGCGGGGGGAGGGGTCACTGTAGGGTCTTCCACGGCGGGGGGGAGGGGTCACTGTAGGGTGTCCCACGGCGGGGGGAGGGGTCACTGTAGGGTCTCGCATGGGGGGGGGGGGGTCACTGTAGGGTCTCGCATGGGGGGGGAGGGGTCACTGTAGGGTGTCCCACGGCGGGGGGAGGGGTCACTGTAGTGTGTCCCACGGAGGGGGGAGGGGTCACTGTAGGGTCTCGCATGGGGGGGAGGGGTCACTGTAGGGTGTCCCACGGCGGGGGGAGGGGTCACTGTAGGGTCTCGCATGGGGGGGGAGGGGTCACTGTAGGGTGTCCCACGGCGGGGGGAGGGGTCACTGTAGGGTGTCCCACGGCGGGGGGGAGGGGTCACTGTAGGGTCTCGCATGGGGGGGGGAGGGGTCACTGTAGGGTGTCCCACGGTGGAGGAGGGGGTCACTGTAGGGTCTCTCA
>JAUMJJ010000699.1:0-47992 GCA_033556795.1 Tapera naevia | reverse complement strand
CATGGGGGGGATGGGGGGGATGGGGGGACACAGGGTGTGGGGGTAATGGGGGGGGGCACCAGGGGGACACGGGGATGGGGGAGTGGGGATGGGGGGGGAATGGGGGGGTGGGGGGCCATGGGGAGGATGGGGGGATGGGGGGACACAGGTTGTGGGGGCAATGGGGGGGGGACACACACCGGGGGGGAGATGGGGGAACTGGGGGATGGGGGAAATGGGGGGGGGAGATGGGGATGGGGGTCGGGGGGGGGAGATGAGGGATGAGGGAGGGGGGGACATGGGGGGGGAAATGGGATGGGGGTCGGGGGGGGGGAGATGGGGGGGGACATGGGGGGGGGAGATGGGGATGGGGGTCGGGGGGGGGACATGGGGGGGGACATGGGGGGGGAAATGGGGATGGGGGTCGGGGGGAGATGGGGGAGGGGGAGACAGGGGGAAAGGGGGGGTAGGGGTGACATGGGGGGGGATGGGGGGATGGGGGGACACAGGGTGTGGGGGTAATGGGGGGGCACAGGGGGGCACGGGAGAGGAGAATGGGATGGGGGGGACAGGGGGCACGTGGGGGGGACACGGAGGGATGGGGGACAGGAGGGGGGCACGGGGGCAACGGGACACGGGGGGGGAGATGGGGAGATGGGAATGGGGGGGACAGGGGGGTCACAGGGGGATGGGGGGGACACGGGGGGGGGACGGGGGGGGAACTGGGGGAACTGAGGGGGACATCGGGGTCACAGGGGGATGGGGGGGACACGGGGGGGACCGGGAGGGGGGGAACTGGGTGGAACTGGGGGGGACATCGGGGTTACAGGGGGATGGGGGGGACACGGGGGGACGGGGGGGACACGGGGGGATGGGGGACAGGAGGGGGCGCGGGGGCAATGGGACACGGAGGGTGTGGGGGGGGCACGGGGGGGGACACGGGGGGGTGTGGGGGGGACAGGCGGGACACAGGTGGTGGCGAGGGGGGGGACGGGAGGATGGGGGGGAATGAGGGGGTGGGGGGGACACGGGGGGTCACGAGGGGACACGGGGGACACGGGGGGGGGGGTGCAGAGGGGTCGGGGGACTGGGGGATGGGGGGGACGGGGGGTGCGGGGTCCAGCAGAGGGATGGGGGGGAGAATGGAGGGGGGGGACGACACACGGGGGGTACAGAGGGGTGGGGGGACATGGGGGGGGCACTGGGGGGGGCACGGGGGTACAGAGGGGTGGGGGACATGGGGGGGCACTGGGGGGGGGCACGGGGGGTACAGAGGGGTGGGGGACATGGGGGGGCGGGACAGGACAGGGGAGGACAAGGGGATGGGGGGGACACGGGGGGGGCGATGGGTGGACTTGGGGGGGGACACGGGGGGGGACACGGGGACAGGGGACATGGGGGGGGTACTGAGGGGACACAGGGGGGACACGGGGGGGGACACGAGGGGACACAGGGGGGACACGGAGAGGGGGACTGAGGGGGACACAGGGGGGGGGATACAAGGGGGACAGGAGGGACACGGGATGATGGGGGGGACACGGGGGGTGGGGGGGACATGGGGGGGGAGATGGGGACCTGGGGGGAAATCCGGGGGGGGACGGGGACACGGGGGGGGGGGCACGGGGTTACATGTGGGCAGTGAGGGGGGGGGGTGGGGGGGGCATGGGGGGGGGCATTTGGGGGGAGAGGGGGACAGGGGGGACCTGGGGGGGGGACGGGGGGGGGACACAGGGACATGGGGTGGGGACGGGGGGGGTGACAGGGACAAGGAGGGGGGGCACGTGGGTACATGGGGGGGATGGGGGGGATGTAGTGTGGATGGGGGGGGGGGTGGGGCTCGTGGAGGGGTGGGGGAAATGGGGCGACTTTGGGGACACGGGGGGGGGGGGATGAGGGGGGAGATGGGGGGGACTTGGGAACAATGGAGGGGAGGTGGAGGGGGGACGTGGGGGGTACAGGGAGAGGTGGGGGGGGACAGGGGGGATCTGGGGGGGGATGGGGGGGGCAGTGGGGGGGAGATGAGGGAACGAGGGGGACACAGGGGGATCATGGGGGTCCTGCGGGGGGGTCCCCGTGGCTGGCACTGAACCGTGTGTCCCCCCCCCCCCCCCCCCCAGAGGTGGTGTCGCGGCGCTGGCACGAGGACGCCCTTTTTTGGGGCGCAGTTCCTGCAGGGGGTGAACCCGGTGCTGCTGCGGCGCTGCCCCCGCCTGCCCCCCAACTTCCCCGTCACCCCCCCCATGGTGGCCCCCGCGCTGGGACCCCACAGCAGCCTCGACCGGGAGATGGAGGGTGGGGGGGGTTGGGGGGGGACCCCGGGGGGGCTGGGGGATCCCAGGGGTTGGGGGGACCCGGGGATTGGGGGAGATTGGGGGGTGTTGGGGGGACCCGAGGGGCTGGGGGATCCCAGGGGATGGGGGGAACCAGGGTTTGGGGGGGACTGGAGGGGTTTGGGGGGCTGGGGGGGCTGGGGATCCCAGGGGTTGGGGGAACTCAGGGATTGGGGGAGACTGGGGGGGTTTGAGGGGACCCCGGGGGGCTGGGGGTGCTGAGGGATTCCAGGGGTTGGGGGGACCCAGGGTTTGGGGGGGACTGGAGGGGTTTGGGGGGACCCCGGGGGTGCTGGGGGATCCAGGGGTTGGGGGGACCCAGGGATTGGGGGAGACTGGGGGGGTTTGGGGGGACCCCGAGGGGCTGGGGATCCCAGGGGTTGGGGGGGACCCGGGGACTGGGGGACACTGAGGGGGGTTGGGGGAATCTCAGGGGGGCTGGGGGACTGGGGATCCCAGGGGTTGGGGGGGACTGGAGGGTTTGGGGGGACCCGGGGGGATGGGTGGGACCCAGGGGTTGGGGGGGGACTGGAGGGGTTTGGGGGACCCGGGGGAATGGGGAGCCCAGGGGTTGGGGGGACCCAGAGATTGGGGGGGACTGGAGGGGTTTGGGGGACCCCGGGGGGAATGAGGGATCCCAGGGTTTGGGGGGACCGGGGACTGGGGGACACTGGGGGGGGGGGGGTTGGGGGAATCTCAGGGGGCTGGGGGACTGGGGATCCCAGGGGTTGGGGGGACCCAGGGGTTGGGGGGGACTGGAGGGGTTTGGGGGGACCCCGGGGGGGATGGGGGGGATCCCAGGGGCTGGGGGACTGGGGGGAGTTGGGGGGACTGGGGGGGGGATCCCAGGGGTGGGGGGGACCCGGGGGGGGACTGGGGGACACTGGTGGGGTGTTGGGGGGATCTCAGGGGGGCTGGGGGACTGGGAGATCCCAGGGGTTGGGGGGACCCAGGGATTGGGGGGGACTGGACGGGTTTGGGGGGACCTGGGGGACTGGGGGGGGGGGGGGGGTCCCAAGGGTTGGAGGACCCAGGGGATGGGGGACTGGAGGGGTTTGGGGGGACCCAGGGGCTGGGGGGGACTGGAGGGGTTTGGGGGACCCGGGGGGGATGGGTGGGACCCAGGGGCTTGGGGGGGGGGTTCTGGGGAGACCCAAGGGCTGTGGGACTGGGGGGGAGTTGGGGGGGACCACGGGGTCCCGGGGGACTGGAGGGACTGGGAGGGACCCAGGGGACTGGGGGTGCTTTGGGGGGACCCCAGGGGGCTCGGGGTTGTCCCAGGGGTTGGGGGGACCCTGGGGGGGTTGGGGAGACCCGTGGGGGCTGGGGGGGGCAGGGGTCTGGGGGACTGGGGGGGCTTTGGGGGGACCCCAGGGGGGTGGAGGGTCCCAGGGGCTGGGGGACTGGGGGGGGGGGTGGTTTGGGGGGGACTTGGGGGGGCTGGGAGGGACCCAGGAGTTGGGGGGACCCAGGGATTGGGGGGGACTGGAGGGGTTTGGGGGGACCCCGGGGGGACCCTGGGGGGGCTGGGGGATCCCAGGGGTTGGGGGGACCCAGGGATTGGGGGGGACTGGAGGTGTTTGGGGGGACCCCGGGGGGATCCTGGGGGGGGTGGGGGGGACCCAAGGACTGGGGGGGGTTTGGGGGGCCCAGGTCGTGAGGGGGTCCCGGGGGGTTGGAACGACCCAGGGGTTTGGGGGGACCCGGGGGGGAGGGGGGGAGAGGGGGGGGGAGTCCCAGGGGCTGAGGGACTGGAGGGGTTTGGGGGAACCTGGGGGTCGGGGGGACCCAGGGTTTGGGGGGGGACCCAGGAGCTGGGGGGGGACCCAGGAGCTGGGGGGGGGGGGGAATGGAGGGGCTTTGGGGGACCCGGGGGGGGCTGAGGGGGACCCCGGGCTCTGGGAGTGGGGGGTGGGGTGGGGTGAATCCAGGGTTTGGGGAGACCCAGGGGTTGGGGTGACCCAGGGGTCCGGGGGGGGGGGGTGGGGTGGGGGTGGGGGGTGAATGCAGGGTCTGGGGGTGCCCCCAGGTGTTTGGGAGTTCTGGGGGGGGGGGGGGTCCCGTGGTTTTGGGGAGATCTGGGGGTTCCCCCCCTGGGTCTGGGGGGGTTCTGGGGTGCCCGCTGAGTGCCGGGTGCCCCCCCCAGCTGGGTCACGTGTACCTGGTGGATTATGGGGTGCTGGAGGGGCTCCCCACGGTGCGGATCGATGGGACCCCCACCTTCGTGGCCGCCCCCCTCGTCCTCCTGCACCAGGGCCAGGACGGGGAGCTGAGACCCCTGGCTATCCAGGTGGGGGGGGGGGGGACACCCCGAGAGTGGGGGGGGGGGCTGGGGGGGACCCCGAGAGTGGGGGGAGGGGGCTGGGGGGGACCCCGGGACCCCGAGAGTGGGGGGGGGGCTGGGGGGAACCCTGAGAGTGGGGGGCGGGGGCTGGGGGGGACCCCGGGACTCCAAGAGTGTGGGGAGGGGGCTGGGGGGGACCCCGAGAGTGTGTGGGGGAGGGCTGGGGGGGACCCCGAGAGTGTGGGGGGGGGCTGGAGGGGACCCCGAGAGTGTGGGGAGGGGGCTGGGGGGGACCCCGGGACCCCGAGAGTGGGCGGGGGGGGCTGGGGGACATCCCGAGAGTGGGGGGGGGGGCTGGGGGGGACCCTGAGAGTGTGTGGGGTGGGGCTGGGGGGGACCCCGGGACCCCGAGAGTGGGGGGGAGGGGGCTGGGGGGGACCCCGAGAGTGTGGGGAGGGGGCTGCGGGGGACCCCGGGACCCCGAGAGTGGGGGGGAGGGGGCTGGGGGACTCCCCGAGAGTGTGGGGAGGGGGCTGGGGGGGACCCCAGGACCCCGAGAGTGGGGGGAGGGGGCTGGGGGACATCCCGAGAGTGGGGGGGGGGGAGCTGGGGGGGACCCCGGGACCCCGAGAGTGGGCGGGGGGGGCTGGGGACATCCCGAGAGTGGGGGGGGGGGCTGGGGGACACCCTGAGAGTGTGGGGGGGGGGGCTGGGGGGGACCCTGAGAGTGTGTGGGGTGGGGGCTGGGGGGACCCCGGGACCCCGAGAGTGGGGGGGAGGGGCTGGGGGGGACCCCGAGAGTGGGGGGGGGGGCTGGGGGGACCCCGGGACCCCGAGAGTGGGGGGGAGGGGGCTGGGGGGACGCCGAGAGTGGGTGGGGGGGCTGGGGGGGACCCTGAGAGTGTGTGTGGGGGGGCTGGGGGGGACCCCGGGACCCCGAGAGTAGGGGGGAGGGGGCTGGGGGGGACCCCGAGAGTGGGGGGGGGGGTCTGGGGGGACCCTGAGAGTGTGGGGGGGGGGGCTGGGGGGGACCCCGGGACCCCGAGAGTGGGGGGGAGGGGGCTGGGGGGGGACGCCGAGAGTGGGGGGGGGGGCTGGGGGGGACCCTGAGAGTGTGTGTGGGGGGGCTGGGGGGGACCCCGGGACCCCGAGAGTGTGTGTGGGGGGCTGGGGGGGACCCCAGGACTCCAAGAGTGTGGGGAGGGGGCTGGGAGGGACGAGGGACCCGGGACCCCGAGAGTGGGGGGGAGGGGCTGGGGGACACCCCGAGAGTGGGGGGGGGGCTGGGGGGACCCCGGGACCCGAGAGTGGGGGGGAGGGGGCTGGGGGGGACCCCGAGAGTGGGGGAGGGGGCTGGGGGGACCCCGAGAGTGGGGGGGGGGTCTGGGGGGGACCCTGAGAGTGTGTGGGGGGGGGCTGGGGGGGACCCCGGGACCCCGAGAGTGGGGGGGAGGGGGCTGGGGGGGACGCCGAGAGTGGGGGGGGGGGGCTGGGGGGGACCCTGAGAGTGTGTGTGGGGGGGCTGGGGGGGACCCCAGGACTCCAAGAGTGTGGGGAGGGGGCTGGGAGGGACGAGGGACCCCGGGACCCCGAGAGTGGGGGGGAGGGGGCTGGGGGGGACCCCGAGAGTGGGGGGGGGGCTGGAGGGGACCCCGAGAGTGTGGGGAGGGGGCTGGGGGGGACCCCGGGACCCCGAGAGTGGGGGGGGGGGCTGGGGGGGACCCCGAGAGTGTGGGGAGGTGGCTGGGGGGACCCCGGGACCCGAGAGTGGGGGGGGGGGGCTGGGGGGGACCCCGGGAATGGGACCCCAAGAGTGTGTGTGTGGGGCAATACCCTGGAGGGGGTGGGGGACGATGACTGAGAGTGGGGGGGCCCAGGGGGGACCCCGGGAAAGGGTGGGGGACCCCGAAAATGGGGGGGCACCCTGAGAGTGGGGGTTCAGGGGGGGGGACCCGGGAATGGGACCCCAAGGGGGGGGGGGGGGGGAAATACCGTGGTGGGGGCGGGGGCGACGACTCTGAGAGTGGGGGGGCCCAAGGGGGACCCCGGGAAAGGGTGGGGGACCCCGAAAATGGGGGGGCACCCTGAGAGTGGGGGGACCTGAGCGGGCCCCTGAGAATGGGAGGACCCCGAGAGTGGGTGGTGCTGGGGGGGACCCCGGGAATGAGAGGGGGACCCCGAGAGTGAGGGGGGGGGACCCTGAGAGGGGGGGGGACCCGGGAATGAGAGGGGGACCCCGAGAGTGAGGGGGGGGGACCCCGAGAGGGGGGGGACCCCGGGAATGAGAGGGGGACCCCGAGAGTGGGGGGGGGAACCCTGAGAGGGGGGTGACCCCGGGAATGGGAGGGGGACCCCGAGAGTGAGGGGGGGACCCCGGAATGGGAGGGGGACCCCGAGAGTGGGGGGGGGAGGGGACACCCAGGGAATGGGGGGGACCTTGGAAATGGAGGGGGCACCCGAATGTGGGGGGGCTGAGGGAGACCCTGAGAATGGGGGGGGGGGTGAACCTGAGAGTGGGTGGGGGGGACCCCGGGGTGGGGGGGAGTGGACCCAGGGAATTGGGGGGGGGTGGGGGGGTCCCTGGGGATGGGAGGGGGGGGGGGCAGGGTCTGGGGAGACCCGGGAATGAGAGGGGGACCCCGAGAGTGGGGGGGGGGGGGGGGGTCCTGGGGGGGGCTCCGGGAATGGGAGGGGAACCCCAGAGTGGGTGGGACCCCGGGAATGGGGGGGACCCGAGGGATTGGGGGGGGGGGGGGGAGACACCCCGGAATTGTGGGGGAGCCTGGGAATGGAGGGGGGGGGGGGACACCTGGGAATGGGAGAGGGACCCCAAGAGTGGGAGGGGGCTGGGGGGACCCCAGGAATTTGGGGGGGGGACACCCAGGCAATGGGGGGGGGGGGGAAATCTGGGGGGACCCAGAATGGTGGGGGAGCCCGGGAATGAGGGGGGGGGGACCCAGGAATGGGGGGACCCAGGGAATGGGGGGGGGGTGCCCCACAAATGAGGGGGGGCCCGGCTGGAGGGGGGGACACCCCAGGAATGGGGGTGTCTCTGGTGTCTTGGGGGGGACCCCATTTTTGGGGTGATCTGGTGATTTTTGGGGGTGTCCCTGGTGTCTTTGAGGGGGGGAACCCACTGTCTCATCCTGGGTGGGGACCCCATTTTTGGGGTGATCTGGCATTTTTTGGGGGTGTCCCTGGTTTCTTGGGGGGGGAACCCCATTGTCTCATCCTGGGTGGGGGACCCCATTTTTGGGGTGATCTGGTGTTTTTTGGGGGTGTCCCTGGTGTCTTGGGGGGGACCCAATTTTTGGGGTGATCTGGTGATTTTTGGGGTGTCCCTGGTGTCTTTGGGGGGGGGGGAACCCCACTGTCTCATCCTGGGTGGGGACCCCATTTTTGGGTGATCTGGTGCTTTTTGGGGTGCCCCTGGTGTCTTTGGGGGGGGGGAACCCCATGGGGGGGGAACCCCATTGTCACATCCTGGGTGGGGACCCCATTTTTGGGGTGATCTGGTGATTTTTGGGGGTGCCCCTGCTGTCTTTGGGGGGGGGGGAACCCCATTGTCTCATCCTGGGTGGGGGACCCCATTTTTGGGGTGATCTGGTGTTTTTTGGGGGTGTCCCTGGTACCTTGAGGGGGGGGGAACCCCATCGTCTCATCCTGGGTGGGGGACCCCATTTTTGGGGTGATCTGGTGGTTTTTTGGGGTGTCCCTGGTGTCTTGGGGGGGGTTGGTGGGGGGGAACCCCATTGTCTCATCCTGGGTGGGGACCCCATTTTTGGGGTGATCTGGTGGTTTTTTGGGGTGTCCCTGGTGTCTTGGGGGGGGAAACCCCATTGTCTCATCCTGGGTGGGGGACCCCATTTTTGGGGTGATCTGGTGTTTTTTGGGGGTGTCCCTGGTTTCTTGGGGGGGGGAACCCCATTGTCTCATCCTGGGTGGGGACCCCATTTTTGGGGTGATCTGGTGGTTTTTTGGGGGTTCCCTGGTGTCTTGGGAGGGGGAACCCCATTGTCTCATCCTGAGTGGGGACCCCATTTTTGGGTTGATCTGGTGATTTTTGGGGGTGTCCCTGGTGTCTTTGAGGGGGGGGAACCCCATTGTCTCATCCTGGGTGGGGGACCCCATTTTTGGGGTGATCTGGTGCTTTTTGGGGGTGCCCCTGGTGTCTTTGGGGGGGGGGAACCCCATTGTCTCATCCTGGGTGGGGGACCCCATTTTTGGGTTGATCTGGTGATTTTTGGGGTGTCCCTGGTGTTTTGGGGGGGGTTGGTGGGGGGGAACCCCAGTGTCTCATCCTGGGTGGGGGACCCCATTTTTGGGGTTGATCTGGTGTTTTTTGGGGGTGTCCCTGGTGTTTTGGGGGGGGGGGTTGGTGGGGGGGAACCCCAGTGTCTCATCCAGGGGCCACACCCAGATGTTTGAGGAGAACCTGGGGGTGGGGGGGTGCCCAGATGTGGGGGTGCAGAGGGGGTGACCCCCCCCCCCCTTTGCCCTCCCCTCCCCCCTCAAAGCTGTCGCAGCAGCCGGGTCCCCAGAACCCCATCTTCCTGCCCGGGGACCCCCCCCTGGGTGTGGGCCCTGGCCAAGACCTGGGTGCGCAGCGCCGAGTTCCACGTCCACGAGGCCCTGAGCCACCTCCTGCGCTCCCACCTCCTCGGCGAGGTCTACGCCATGGCCACCCTGCGCCAGCTGCCCCCCATGCACCCCCTCTTCAAGGTATGGGGGCACCCAGGGGGGCTGGAGGGGCGGGGGGGGCACGTCTGGGGTGGCCGTGGAGAGTTGGCCATCAAGAGTTGTCACATCAAGAGTTGACCATGTAAGGTTGATCATGTAGGGTCAGCTATGGAGAGTTGACCATGGAGAGTTGACCAAGTAGGGTTGACCATGTAGTATCAACTATGGAGAGTTGACCATGTAGAGTTGGCCAGTAGGGTTGACCATGTAGGGTCAACCATGGAGAGTTGACCATGGAGGGTTGACCATGTAGAGTCGACCATGTAGGATCAACCATGGAGAGTTGACCATGAAGAGCTGACCATGTAGGGTCAACCATGGAGACCTGACCATGTAGGGTCAACTATGGAGAGTTGACCATGGAGAGTTGACCAAGTAGGGTTGACCATGTAGGGTCAACCATGAAGAGTTGACCATGAAGAGTTGACCATGTAGAGTCAACCATGGAGAGTTGACCATGTAGAGTTGACCAAGTAGGGTTGACCATGTAGGGTCAACCATGGAGAGTTGACCATGAAGAGCTGACCATGCAGGGTCAACCATGGAGACCTGACCATGTAGGGTCAACTAGGGAGAGTTGACCATGGAGAGTTGACCAAGTAGGGTTGACCATGTAGGGTCAACCATGGAGAGTTGACCATGAAGAGTGACCATGTAGAGTCAACCATGTAGGATCAACTATGGAGAGTTGACCATATAGAGTTGGCCAAGTAGGGTTGACCATGTAGGGTCAACCATGGAGAGTTGACCATGTAGAGTCGACCATGGAGACCTGACCATGTAGGGTCAACCATGGAGAGTTGACCATGTAGAGTTGACCATGTAGAGTCGACCATGTAGGATCAACCATGGAGAGTTGACCATGAAGAGTTGACCATGTAGGGTCAACCATGGAGACCTGACCATGTAGAGTCAACTATGGAGAGTCGACCATGGAGAGTTGACCAAGTAGGGTTGACCATGTAGGGTCAACCATGGAGAGTTGACCATGAAGAGCTGACCATGTAGGGTCAACCATGGAGACCTGACCATGTAGGGTCAACTATGGAGAGTCGACCATGGAGAGTTGACCAAGTAGGGTTGACCATGTAGGGTCAACCATGGAGAGTTGACCATGGAGGGTTGACCATGTAGAGTCAACCATGGAGAGTTGACCATGTAGAGTCAACCATGGAGACCTGACCATGTAGGGTCAACCATGGAGAGTTGACCATGTAGAGTTGACCATGTAGAGTCAACCATGGAGAGTTGACCATGGAGAGTTGACCAAGTAGGGTTGACCATGTAGGGTCAACCATGGAGAGTTGACCATGAAGAGTTGACCATGTAGGGTCAACCATGGAGACCTGACCATGTAGGGTCAACTATGGAGAGTCGACCATGGAGAGTTGACCAAGTAGGGTTGACCATGTAGGGTCAACCATGGAGAATTGACCATGAAGAGTTGACCATGTAGAGTCAACCATGGAGAGTTGACCATGGAGAGTTGACCAAGTAGGGTTGACCATGTAGGGTCAACCATGGAGAGTTGACCATGAAGAGTTGACCATGTAGAGTCAACCATGGAGACCTGACCATGTAGGGTCAACTATGGAGAGTCGACCATGAAGAGTTGACCAAGTAGGGTTGACCATGTAGGGTCAACCATGGAGAGTTGACCATGTAGAGTTGACCATGTAGAGTCAACCATGGAGAGTTGACCATGGAGAGTTGACCATGAAGAGTTGACCATGTAGGGTCAACCATGGAGAGTTGACCATGTAGGGTCAACTATGGAGACCTGACCATGTAGGGTCAACTATGGAGAGTCGACCATGGAGAGTTGACCAAGTAGGGTTGACCATGTAGGGTCAACCATGGAGAGTTGACCATGGAGAGTTGACCATGTAGAGTCAACCATGGAGACCTGACCATGTAGGGTCAACCACGTAGAGTTGACCATGTAGAGTCGACCATGTAGGGTCAACTATGGACAATTGACCATGTAGAGTTGACCAAGTAGGGTTGACCGTGTAGGGTCAACCATGGAGACTTGACCAAGTAAGGCTGACCATGTAGGGTCAACCATGGAGAGTCGACCTTCAGGAGTTGACCATGAAGAGTTGACCATGCAGTGTTGACCGCGTAACGGTCAACATGAAGAGTTGACTGTGTAGAGTTGACTGTGTAGGGTCGACCATGAAGAGTTGACCATGTAGAATTGACCATGTAGGGTCAACCATAGAGAGTTGACCATGTAGAGTCAACTGTAGAGAGTTGACCAAGTAGGGTTGACCATGTAGGGTTGATTATGGAGAGTTGACCATGTAGAGTTGACCATGTAGGGTCAACCATGGAGCGTTGACCACGGAGAGTTGACCAAGTAGGGTTGACAGTGTAGGGTCAACCATGGAGAGTTGACCATGGAGACTTGACCATGTAGAGTTGACCATGTAGAGTTGACCATGAAGAGTCGACCACATAGGGTCAACCATGGAGAGTTGACCATGTAGGGTTGACCATGGAGAGAGTTGACCATGTAGGATCGTCCATGGAGAGTTGACCATGGAGAGTTGACCATGTAGGGTCAACCATGAAGAGTTGACCACAGAGGGTTGCCCATGTAGGGTTGACCATGGAGAGTCGTCCCATGGAGAGTTGTCCCCACGCAGGGTCGTCCCCTCCCATCTGAACCTGGGGGACCCCAATGTTGAGGTTGGGGGTCCCCAACACTGGGGGGGAGGGGTTTGGGACAACTCTCCATGGGGACAACTCCTCGTGGGGGTGGGGGGACAGGGGGGTCTCTGTTTGGTTGGGGGGGGCAGGGGGGTCCCTGTTTGGGGGGGGGGGGGGCAGAGGGGTACCTGTTTGGGGTGGGGGTCCCTCTTTTGGAGTGGGGGGGGTGCAGGGGGGTCCCTGTTTTGGGGTGGGGGGGTAGAGGGGTCCTGTTTGAGTTGGGGGGGCAGGGGGGTCCCTGTTTGGGGTGGGGGTTCCTGGTTTGGGTTGGGGGGGACAGGGGGGTCCCTATTTGGGGTGGGGGTCCCTGTTTGGGGTGGAGGGGGCAGGGGGGTCCCTGTTTGGGGTGGGGTCCCTGTTTTGGGTTGGGGGGGGCAGGGGGGTCCCTGTTTGGGTGGGGGGGGGGGCAGGGGGGTCCCTATTTGGGTTGGGGGGGCAGGGGGGTCCCTGTTTGGGTGGGGGGGGGGCAGGGGGGTCCCTATTTGGGTGGTGGGGGCAGGGGGGTCCCTGTTTGGGGTGGAGGGGGCTGGGGGGGGGTCTCTGCTCTGTGCCAGGGGTCCCTGTTTTGGGTGGGGGTCCCTGGTTTGGTTTGGTGGGGGCAGGGGTTCCCTATTTGGGGTGGGGGTCCCTGTTTTGGGTTGGGGGGAGCAGGGGGGTCCCTATTTGGGGTGGGGGTCCCTGTTTGGGGTGGGGGGGGCAGGGGGGGTCCCTATTTGGGGTGGGGGTCCCTGTTTTGGGTTGGGGTGGGGCAGGAGGGTCCCTGTTTGGGGTGGAGGGGGCTGGGGGGGTCTCTGCTCTGTGCCAGGGGTCCCTGTTTTGGGTGGGGGTCCCTGGTTTGGGGGGGACGACATGGGGGTCCCTATTTGGGGTGGGGGTCCCTGTTTGGGGTGGGGGGGCAGGGGGGTCCCTATTTGGGGTGGGGGTCCCTGTTTGGGGTCGGGGGGGTCAGGGGGGTCCCTATTTGGGGTGGGGGTCCCTGTTTGGGGTGGGGGGGCAGGGGGGTCCCTATTTGGGGTGGGGGTCCCTGTTTGGGGTCGGGGGGGTCAGGGGGGTCCCTATTTGGGGTGGGGGTCCCTGTTTGGGGTGGGGGGGCAGGGGGGTCCCTGTTTGGGTTGGGGGGGGCAGGGGGGTCCCTATTTGGGGTGGGGGGGCAGGAGGGTCCCTGTTTGGGGTGGGGGTCCCTGTTTGGGGTGGGGGTCCCTGTTTTGGGGTGGGGGGGGCAGGGGGGTCCCTGTTTGGGTTGGGGGGGGCAGGGGGGTCCCTGTTTGAGTTGGGGGGGCAGGAGGGTCCCTGTTTGGGGTGGGGGTCCCTGTTTGGGGTGGGGGTCCCTGTTTTGGTTTGGTGGGGGCAGGGGGTTCCCTATTTGGGGTGGGGGTCCCTGTTTGGGGTGGGGGGGTCAGGGGGGTCCCTGTGTGGGGTGGAGGTCCCTGTTTTGGCCCGGGGGGGGCAGGGGGGTCTCTGTTTTGGTTGGGGGGGGGCAGGGGGGTCCCTGTTTGGGGTGGGGGTCCCTGTTTTGGGTGGGGGTCCCTGTTTTGGGCCGGGGGGGGTTGCAGGGGGGTCCCTGTGTTGCCCCCCCCCCCTCAGCCCACTCTTGGGGTGCAGCTCCTGGTCCCCCACACCCGTTTCACCGTTCACATCGCGGCGCTGGCGCGGAAGTTCCTGCTCAACCCCGGGGGGGTCTTCGACCGCGTGCGTTGGGGGGGGGTCTGGGCACTGGGGGGGGCACTGGGGGGCTGGAGGGGGCACCAGGGGGTACTGGGGACTGATGGGGCAGTGGGGGGCACTGGGGGGGGCACTGGGGACTGGGGGGGGGGCACTGGGGGGCAATGGGTGGGGCACTGGGGAGTGGGGGGGGCGGTGGGGGGGCAGTTGGGTGGCACTGGGGGGGCACTGGGGGGGCACTGGGGGGCTGTGGGGGGCACTGGCGGGGGCACTGGGGACTGGGGGGGCACTGGGGGGCAATGAGTGGGGCACTGGGGAGTAGGGGGAGGCGGTGGGGGGCACTTGGGGGGCACTGGGTGGGGCACTGGGGGGGCACTGGGGGGCTGTGGGGGGCAATGGGAGGGGCACTGGGGACTGGGGGGCTGTGGGGGGCACTGGTGGGGGCACTGGGGACTGGGGGGGGGCACTGGGGGGCAATGGGTGGGGCACTGGGGAGTGGGGGGGGCGGTGGGGGGCAGTTGGGGGGCACTGGGTGGGCACTGGGGGGCTGTGGGGGGCAATGGGAGGGGCACTGGGGACTGGGGGAGCAGTGGGGGGCACTGGTGGGGGCACTGGGGACTGGGGGGGGCACTGGGGGGCATTGAGTGGGGCACTGGGGAGTAGGGGGAGGCGGTGGGGGGCACTTGGGGGGCACTGGGTGGGGCACTGGGGGGGCACTGGGGGGCTGTGGGGGGCAATGGGAGGGGCACTGGGGACTGGGGGGCTGTGGGGGGCACTGGTGGGGGCACTGGGGACTGGGGGGGGGCACTGGGGGGCAATGGGTGGGGCACTGGGGAATGGGGGGGCGGTGGGGGGGCAGTTGGGGGGCACCATGGGGCACTGGGGGGCTGGGGGGGGCACCATGGGGTACTGGGGACTGATGGGGCAGTGGGGTGCACTGGGGGGGGCACTGGGGGGCTGGGGGGGGCACTGGGGGGCACTGGGTGGTGCACTGGGGAGTGGGGGGGGTGGGGGGGGCACTTGGGGGGCACTGGGGGGGGCACTGGGGGGGCACTGGGGGGGCACTGGGGGACTGTGGGGGGCAATGGGAGGGGCACTGGGGACTGGGGGAGCAGTGGGGGGCACTGGTGGGGGCACTGGGGACTGGGGGGGGGCACTGGGGGGCAATGGGTGGGGCACTGGGGAATGGGGGGGCGGTGGGGGGGCAGTTGGGGGGCACTGGGGGGGCACTGGGGGGCTGTGGGGGGCACTGGCGGGTTCACTGGGGACTGGGGGGGGCACTGGGGGGCATTGAGTGGGGCACTGGGGAGTAGGGGGAGGCGGTGGGGGGCACTTGGGGGGCACTGGGAGGCACTGGAGGGGGCACTGGAGGGCAGTGGGGGGCACTGGGGGGGAGCACTGGGTGGGGCACTGGGGACTGGGGGGGCAGTGGGGTGCTGTGGGGGGCAATGGGGGGGGACTGGGTACTAAGGGGGGGCACTTGGAGGCACTGGGGGGCACTGGGAGGGGGGCACTGGGTGGGGTACTGGAGGGGCACTGGGGACTGGGGGGGGGCAGTGGAGGGGAAGTGGGAGGGGCACCGGGAGGCATTGAGGGGGCAGTGGGGGGCAGTGGGGGACACTGGGGGGCACCAGGGGGCAGTGGGGGGGCACTGGATGGGGCACTGGGGACTGGGGGGCACTGGGGAGGGCACTGGAGGGGCACTGGGGACTGGGGGGGGGGCAGTGGGGGGGAAGTGGGAGGGGCACCGGGAGGTATAGAAGGGGCAGTGGGGGGCAGTGGGGGGGCACTGGGGGGCACCAGGGGGCATTGGGGGGACACTGGATGGGGCACTGGGGACTGGGGGGCACTGGGGCGCACTTCGGGGGGGCACTGGGGGGCACTGGGGGGCACCAGGGGGCACTGGGGGGGACACTGGATGGGGCACTGGGGACTGGGGGGCACTGGGGGGCACTTGGGAGGGGGTACTGGAGGGGCACTGGGGACTGGGGGGGCAGTGGGGGGGAAGTGGGAGGGGCACTGGGAGGTATAGAGGGGGCAGTGGGGGGCAGTGGGGGGGCACTGGGGGGCACCAGGGGGCACTGGGGGGGCACTGGATGGGGCACTGGGGACTGGGGGGCACTGGGGGGCACTTGGGAGGGGGTACTGGAGGGGCACTGGGGACTTGGGGGGCAGTGGGGGGGAAGTGGGAGGGGCACTGGGAGGTATAGAGGGGGCAGTGGGGGGCACTGGGGGGGCACTGGGGGGCACCAGGGGGCACTGGGGGGGACACTGGATGGGGCACTGGGGACTGGGGGGCACTGGGGGGCACTTGGGAGGGGGTACTGGAGGGGCACTGGGGACTGGGGGGGGGGCAGTGGGGGGGAAGTGGGAGGGGCGCCGGGAGGTATAGAGGGGGCAGTGGGGGGCAGTGGGGGGCACTGGGGGGCACCAGGGGGCACTGGGGGGACACTGGATGGGGCACTGGGGACTGGGGGGGCACTGGGGCGCACTTGGGGGGGGCACTGGGGGGCACCAGGGGGCACCGGGGGGGGACACTGGATGGGGCACTGGGCACTGGGGGGCACTGGGGGGCACTTGGGGGGGGGCACTGGGGGGCACTGGGGGGCACCAGGGGGCACTGGGGGGGCACTGGATGGGGCACTGGGGACTGGGGGACACTGGGGGGCACTTGGGGGGGGGGCACTGGGGGGCACTGGGTGGAGCTGTGGGGATTTGGTGGTATTTTGGTGCATTTTGGGTGGATTTGGGTGGATTTTGGTGAATTTTGGTGAATTTAATGGGATTTTGCCGGGATTTTATTGCATTTTGGGTGGATTTGCTGGGATTTTAAGGAATTTGAGAGGATTTATTGGAATTCTCTGGGATTTCAGTGCTATTTTGGGTGAATTTGGTGGGATTTGGGGGATTTGGGTGGATTTAATGGGATTTAATGGGATTTAATGGGATTTAATTGGATTTCAGTGCATTTTGGGTGGATTTAATGGGATTTTAGTGAACCCGGGTGGATTTGAGTGGATTTAAAGGGATTTTAATGGGATTTTAGCGCATTTTGGGTGGATTTGGTGGGATTTTAATGAATTTGGGTGGATTTAAGTGGATTTCTCTGGGATTTTAGTGCTATTTTGGGTGAATTTAGTGGGATTTGGGTGGATTTAATGGGATTTAATGGGATTTAATGGGATTTAATGGGATTTAATGGGATTTCAATGGGATTTAATGGGATTTCAATGGGATTTTAGTGCATTTTGGTGAATTTGGTTTGATTTTCATGAATTTGGGTGGATTGAATTCGATTTCTCTGGGATTTTAGTGCCATTTGGGGTGAATTTAGTGGGATTTGGGTGGATTTAATGGGATTTCAACGGGATTTTACTGCATTTTGGTGGATTTGGTGGGATTTTAATGAATTTATGTGGATTTAATTGGATTTCTCTGGGATTTTATTGCTATTTTGGGTGAATTTAGTGGGATTTGGGTGGATTTAGTGGGATTTGTCTGAAATTTTAGTCGATTTTGGGTGGATTTGGTGAGATTTTAATGAATTTATGTAAATTTAATTGGATTTCACTGGGATTTTAGCGCATTTTGGGTGAATTTGTTGGGATTTTGATGGTTTTGGGTGGATTCAACGGGATTTCTCTGGGATTTTAGTGCCATTTTGTTGGGATTTGGTGGGATTTTGGTGGATTTGGCTGTATTTGAGTGGATATCTCTGGGATTTTAGTGGGATTTCAGCGCATTTTGGGTGGATCTGGTTGGATTTGGGTGGATTTATTGGGATTTTTAATGGGATTTTAGCGCATTTTGGTGAATTTGGCGGGATTTTGATGAATTTGGGTGGATTGAATTGGATTTCTCTGGGATTTTAGTGCCATTTTGGGCGAATTTAGTGGGATTTGGGTGGATTTGGGAGAATTTCGCTGGGATTCCAGTGCATTTTGGGTGGATTTAGTGGTATTTTGGCGAATCCGGGTGTATTTGAGTGGATTTAAAGGGATTTTAATGGGATTTCAGCGCATTTTGGGTGGGTTTGGTGGGATTTTAATGAATTTGGGTGGATTTAATTGGATTTCTCTGGGATTTTAGTGCTATTTTGGGTGAATTTAGTGGGATTTGGGTGGATTTAATGGGATTTAATGGGATTTAATGGGATTTCAATGGGATTTTAGTGCATTTTGGTGAATTTGGTTTGATTTTCATGAATTTGGGTGGATTGAATTGGATTTCTCTGGGATTTTAGTGCCATTTTGGGCGAATTTAGTGGGATTTGGGTGGATTTAATGGTATTTAAAGGGATTTCAACGGGATTTTACTGCATTTTGGGTGGATTTGGTGGGATTTTAATGAATTTATGTGGATTTAATTGGATTTCACTGGGATTTTAGCGCATTTTGGGTGAATTTGTTGGGATTTTGATGGATTTGGGTGGATTCAATGGGATTTCTCTGGGATTTTAGTGCCATTTTGTTGGGATTTGGTGGGATTTTGGTGGATTTGGCTGTATTTGAGTGGATATCTCTGGGATTTTAGTGGGATTTCAGCGCATTTTGGGTGGATCTGGTTAGGTTTGGGTGGATTTAATGGGATTTAATGGGATTATAGCGCATTTTGGTGAATTTGGCGGAATTTTCATGAATTTGGGTGGATTGAATTGGATTTCTCTGGGATTTTAGTGCCATTTTGGGCGAATTTAGTGGGATTTGGGTGGATTTGGGAGGATTTCGCTGGGATTTCAGTGCATTTTGAGTGAATTTAGTGGGATTTTGGCGAATCCGGGTGTATTTGAGTGGATTTAACGGGATTTTAATGGGATTTCAGCTCATTTTGGGTGGATCTGGTTGGATTTGGGTGGATTTGATTGGATTTCTCTGGGATTTTAGTGCTATTTTGGGTGGATTTGCTGGGATTTTGATGGATTTGGGTGGATTTAATGGGATTTGTCTGGGATTTTAGTGCATTTTGGGTGGATTTGGTGGGATTTTGGTGAATTTGGCTGTATTTGAGTGGATTTAACGGGATTTAAATGGGATTTCAGCGCATTTTGGGTGGATCTGGTTGGATTTGGGTGGATTTGATTGGATTTCTCTGGGATTTGGGTGCTATTTTGGGTGGATTTGCTGGGATTTTGATGGATTTGGGTGGATTTAATGGGATTTCTTTGGGGTTTCAGTGCGTTTTGGGTGAATTTAGTGGGATTTGGGTGGATTTGGGTGGATTTCTCTGGGATTTAATGGGATTTCTCTGGGATTTTAGTGCATTTTGGGTGGATCTGGTTGGATTTGGGTGGATTTGATTGGATTTCTCTGGGATTTTAGTGCCATTTGGGGTGAATTTAGTGGGATTTGGGTGGATTTAATGGGATTTAATGGGATTTCAACGGGATTTTACTGCATTTTGGGTGGATTTGGTGGGATTTTAATGAATTTATGTGGATTTAATTGGATTTCTCTGGGATTTTAGTGCTATTTTGGGTGAATTTAGTGGGATTTGGATGGATTTGGGTGAATTTCTCTGGGATTTAATGGGATTTCTCTGGGATTTATTGCATTTTGGGTGGATTTGGTGGGATTTTGGTGGATTTGGCTGTATTTGAGTGGATTTAACGGGATTTTAATGGGATTTCAGCGCATTTTGGGTGGATCTGGTTGGATTTCGGTGGATTCAATTGGATTTCTCTGCGATTTTAGTGCCATTTTGGGTGAATTTAGTGGGATTTTAGTGGATTTAATGGCATTTAATTGGATTTCAATGGGATTTTAGTGCATTTTGGTGGATTTGGTGGGATTTTCATGAATTTGGGTGGATTTAAATGGATTTCTCTGGGATTTTAGTGCCATTTTGGGTGAATTTAGTGGTATTTGGGTGGATTTGGGAGGATTTAATGGGATTTCTCTTGGGTTTCAGTGCATTTTGGGTGGATTTGGTGAGATTTTAAGGAATTTATGTGGATTTAATTGGATTTCTCTGGGATTTTAGTGCTATTCTGGGTGAATTTAGTGGGTTTTGGGTGGATTTGGGAGGATTTCGCTGGGATTTGAGTGCATTTTGGGTGGATTTGGTGGGATTTTGGTGAATTTGGCTGTGTTTGAGTAGATTTAAGGAGATTTTAATGGGATTTTAGCGCATTTTGGGTGGATCTGATTGGATTTGGTGGATTTGATTGGATTCCTCTGGGATTTTAGTGCCATTTTGGGTGAATTTAGTGGGATTTGGGAGGATTTTGCTGGGATTTCAGTGCATTTTGGGTGGATTTGGTGGGATTTTGGTGAATTTGGCTGTATTTGAGTAGATTTAACGGGATTTTAATGGGATTTCAGCGCATTTTGGGTGAATTTAGTGGGATTTGGGTGGATTTGGGAGGATTTCGCTGGGATTTGAGTGCATTTTGGGTGGATTTGGTGGGATTTTGGTGAATTTGGCTGTGTTTGAGTAGATTTAAGGAGATTTTAATGGGATTTTAGCGCATTTTGGGTGGATCTGATTGGATTTTGGTGGATTTGATTGGATTCCTCTGGGATTTTAGTGCCATTTTGGGTGAATTTAGTGGGATTTGGGAGGATTTCGCTGGGATTTCAGTGCATTTTGGGTGGATTTGGTGGGATTTTGGTGAATTTGGCTGTGTTTGAGTAGATTTAACGGGATTTTAATGGGATTTCAGCGCATTTTGGGTGAATTTAGTGGGATTTGGGTGGATTTGCTGGGATTTTGCTGGGATTTTGCTGGGTTCGGGTGGCTTTGGGTGGCTTTGGGTGGCTTTTGGAGCGGGTGGCTCTCTTTGTTGTCCCCAGGCGGTGGCCCTGGGCCGCCGGGGGCTGCTGCGCTTGGTGGCGCGGGGGCTGCGGGCGCTGCCCTACGCGACCTTGGTGCTGCCACGTGACCTGCGGCGCCGCGGCGTCACCCGCACCCGCGGGTACTTCTTCGCCCAGGACGCCCGGCGGATCTGGGGCGCCATCCGCAGGTGGGGGGGGGGGGGCCAACACCTGCCCCCCGTGACCCCCCATGACCCCCTGTGACCCCATGGGTCACCCCCCTGCCCCCTCGTGTCCCCTCGTGTCCCCTCCTGCTCCCCCATCGCCCCCTCCTGTCCTCACAGCCCTTGACCTTGACCCCCGACCCCTGTCTTTGACCCCTGCCTGTGACCAGACCCTGACCTTGACCCTTGACCCCAGACCCTGCTCCTTGACCTCAACCTCTGACCTTGACCCTGATCCCTGCCCTAGACCTTTGAACACTTTCTCTGACCTTGACCCATGGCCTTGACCCTTGACCCCTTGCCTGACCCCTTGCCCTGCTATTGACCCCCTGACCCCTTGCCCTGCCATTGACCCCTGACCTTGACCCCAACCCCTGCCATTGACCCTGACCCCTTTCCCTACCCTTGAGCCCTTACCATGACCCCTGACCTTGACTCTTGACCCCAACCCCTGCCCTTGACCCCAACTGCTTTCCCTGCCCTTGACCCCTTACCATGACCCCTGACCTTGACCCTTGACCCCACCCCCTGCCTCTTTTCCTGACCTTGACCCCAATCTTGACCCTTGACCCCAATCTTGACCCTTGACCCCAAACCCTGCTCCTTGACACCTACTTTTGACCCCAACCTCTGCCCTTGACCCCTCCCCTTGACCCTTGATCCCTTTTCTTGACCCTTTGCCCTGTCCTTCACCGCTTTCCCTGACCCCTTACTATGATCTCTGACCTTGACCTTTGACCCCAGACCCCTGCCAGTAGCCCCAACCCCTGCCATTGACCCCTGACCCATTTCCCTGCCCTTGACCCCTTACCATGACCCCTGACCTTGTCCCAAACCCCCAGCCCTTGACCCCTGACAACTTTCCCTGACCCTTACCCATCACCTTGAACCCTGACCTTGACCCTTGACCCCAACCCCTACCCCTTTCCCTCACCTTGATCCCAATCTTGACCCTTGACCCCACCCCCTGCTCCTTGACCCCTACCTTTGACCCCAACCCCTACCTTTGACCCCTGACTCCTTTCCCTGACCTTTCCCCATGACCTTGACCCCAATCTTGACCCTTTCCCCTGCCCTTCCCCTCTTTCGCTGACCCCTGACCCCGACCCTCGCCCCCAGACTCTGCCCCCTCGCCCGTGACCTTTGCCCTTTGCCCCCAGGCTGGTGCAGGGGGTGGTGGAGCTCCATTACCCGTCGGACGCGGCCGTGGGCGCCGACCCCGAGCTCCAGGCCTGGGTGGGAGAGATCTTCCAGTGCGGCTTCCTGGGCCGGAAAAGCTCAGGTGACCCCTGACCCCTGCGACCCCTGACCCCTGCCTGACCCCTGCCTCTCATTTCCGACCCCCGCGTGACCTCTGATGTCAGAGCTCTATCTCCTTGGTGGCCCCTGTGACCTCTGACCCCTGATGGATGAGCCCCCTGTGACCCTGTGTGACCCTTCTGACCCCTGTGACCTTTGACCCTTGATTGATGAGCCCTGTGTGACCCCATTGACCCCTGTGACCTCTGACCCCTGATGGATGAGCCCCGTGTGACCCCATGTGTGACCCTTCTGACCCCCGTGACCTTTGACCCTTGATTGATGAGCCCTGTGTGACCCCATTGACCCCTGTGACCTCTGACCCCTGATGGATGAGCCCCCTGTGACCCTGTGTGACCCTTCTGACCCCTGTGACCTTTGACCCTTGATTGATGAGCCCTGTGTGACCCCTTTGACCCTGTGACCTCTCACCCCTGTGTGATGAGCTGTGTGACCCTGTGTGACCCCTGTGACCCCTGTGACCTCTGACCCCTGTGTGATGAGACCCATGTGACCCTGTGTGACCCTTTTGACCCCTGTGACCTTTGATTGGTGAACCCTGTGTGACCCCTTTGACCCCTGTGACCTCTGACCTCAGTGTGATAAGCCCCATGTGACCCTGTGTGACCCCAGTGACCCTTGTGACCTTTGACCCCTGACTGATGAGCCCTGTGTGACCCCATGTGACCCCATTGACCCTTGTGACCTTTGACCCCTGATTGATGAGCCCCGGGTGACCCCTTTGACCCCTGTGACCTCTGTGTGATGAGCCCCGTGTGACCCTGTGTGACCCCTTTGACCCCTGTGACCTCTGACCTCTGAGCCCTCTGTGACCCTGTGTGACCCCAGTGACCCTTGGACCTTTCACGCCTGATTGATGACCCCTGTGTGGCCCTGAGTGACCCCGTGTGACCCCTTAGACCTCTGACCCCTGACTGCTGAGCCCCGTGTGACCTTGTGTGACCCCTTTGACCCCTGTGACCTCTGACCTCTGTGTGATGAGCCCTGTGTGACCCCATGTGTCCCCTTTGACCTCTGACCCCTGACTGATGAGCCCCCTGTGACCCTGAGTGACCCCATTGACCCTTGTGACCTTTGATGCCGATTGATGAGCCCTGTGTGACCCTGAGTGACCCCTGTGAACTCTGACCCCTGATTGATGAGACCCGTGTGACCCTTTTGACCCCTGTGACCTCTGACCCTTGATTGATGAGCCCTGTGTGACCCCTTTGACCCCTGTGACCTCTGACCCCTGTGTGATGAGCCCCGTGTGACCTTGTGTGACCCCTTTGACCCCATGACCTCTGTGTGATGAGCCCTGTGTGACCCTGTGTGACCCCTTTGACCCCTGTGACCTTTGACCCTTGATTGATGAGCCCTGTGTGACCCCTTTGACCCCTGTGACCTTTGACCCCTGATTGATGAGCCCCGTGTGACCCTTCTGACCCCTGTGACCTTTGACCCCTGATTGATGAGCCCTGTGTGACCCCTTTGACCCCTGTGACCTCTGACCTCGGTGTGATAAGCCCCATGTGACCCTGTGTGACCCCATTGACCCTTGTGACCTCTGACCCCTGACTGCTGAGCCCCGGGTGACCCTGAGTGACCCCTTTAACCCCTGTGACCTCCAACCCCCGCGTGCTCCCCCCCCACGTTTTCCGCCCCCCTGGGTGCCCCCTGACCCCGGGTGCCCCCTGACCCCGGGTGCCCCCTGACCCTGGGTGACCCCTGACCCCCCCGGGTGCCCCCTGACCCCCCCGGGTGCCCCTCAGGTGTCCCCTCCCGCCTGCTCTCGCGCCGCTCTCTGGTCACCTTCCTCACCATGGTCATCTTCAGTTGCTCCGCCCACCACGCGGCCACCAACAGCGGCCAGGTGTGCCCCTCCCCCCCCCCGGGGACCCCCCCCCTGGGACCCCCTCCAGGGACCCCCCCAGGGACCCCCCCAGGGACCCCCCCCAGGGACCCCCCCATCCCCTCTCCCCACCCTAAAGACCCAATGGGACCCCCCTGCAAACCCCCCCCCCCACCCCTCCCCCATCCATGGAACCCCCCTCCCCCCCCCCCCCCCCCCCCGACACCCCCGCCCCCCTCCCCCAACCATGAACGCCTCCCACACCCCTCCCCCAACCCAAGACACCTCCTCACCCCTCCCCCATCCGTGGACCCCCCCCCCCCCCGTGGACCCCCCTCCCCCCCCCCCCCACCCATGGAACACCCCACCCCTCCCCCATCCATGGATCTCTTCTCACCCCTCCCCCCCCTCCGAGACTCCCCCTCCCCCCCTCCCCCAACCATGAAATCTCCCCTCCCACCCCTCCCCCCATCCATGGATCCCGCCCCCAACCCTCCTCCCACCCCCCACCCCTCCCCCACCCCGAGACACCTCCTCACCCCTCCCCCCATCCGTGGACACCCCCCCCCCTCCCCCCTCCATGGACCTCCCCCCCCCCTCCCCAGACAACCACTCCCCCCCTCCCCCCAACCATGGATTCCCCCCCCCCCCCCACTCCCTCCTCCCCCCCCCAGACCCCCCCCCAACCCTCCCCCATTCATGGAACCCCCCCTCCCCCCTCCCGAGACACCCCCTCACCCCTCCCCCAACCATGGAACCCCCCTTCACCCCTCCCCCACCCGTGGAACTCTCCCCCTCCCCTCCCCCCATCTTTTCACCCTCCCCCATCCCCCTCCCCCCCCAAGACAACCCTCCTCACCCCTCCCCCACCCATGGAACCCCCTCCCCCCCCCCGAGACAACGCCCCCCACTTCCCCACCCCCACCCCTCCCCCACCCATGGAAACCCCTTCACCCCTCCCCCCCCCCCTCTTCTCTTCTCACCCCTCCCCCATTCATGGAACCCCCCTCCCCCCCCCAAACACCCTCCAACCCCCCCCTCGAGACACCCCCCTCTCCCATGGAATGCCCCCACCCCCCCCACCCCTCCCCCACCCATGGAAAGCCCCTCAACCTCCATGGACCCCCCCCCCCACCCCTCCCCCACCCATGGAACCCCCTCCCCCCACCCGAGACAACGCCCCCCACTTCCCCACCCCCACCCCACCCCTCCCCCACCCACGGAAACCCCTTCACCCCTCCCCCCCCCCCCCGTGTACTCCCCCCCCCCCCCCCCCCGTTCTCTTCTCACCCCTCCCCCATTCATGGAACCCCCCTCCCCCCCCCCAAGACACCCTCCCAACCCCCCCCTCGAGACACCCCCTTTCACCCCTCCCCCACCCATGGAATGCCCCCCCCACCCCTCCTCCCCCCCCAGACACCTCCCCACCCCTCCCCCATTCATGGAACCCCCATCCCCCCCCTCCCCCCCCCCCCCCCCCGACACCCCCTCCCCCTCCCCCAATCATGAACCCCACCCCTCCCCCACCCAGTGACGCCTCCTCACCCCTCCCCCACCCATGGAACCCCTTTCACCCCTCCCCACCCGTCGAACCCTCCCCCCCCCCCCCCCCCATCTTCTCACCCCTCCCCCATCCATGGAAACCCCCTCCCCCCTCCACCCCCAAGACACCCCCCCCCTCACCCCTCCCCCACCCATGGAACCCCCTCCCCCCTCCCGAGACAACGCCCCCCACTTCCCCACCCCCACCCCCACCCCTCCCCCACCCACGGAAACCCCTTCACCCCCCCCCCCCCCCTCCCGTTCTCTTCTCACCCCTCCCCCATTCATGGAACCCCCCTCCCCCCCCCCCAGACACCCTCCCAACCCCCCCCTCGAGACACCCCCTCTCACCCCTCCCCCACCCATGGAATGCCCACCCCTCCTCCCCCCCCCCAACACCCTCCCACCCCTCCCCCACCCATGGAACGCCTCTCCCCCCTCCCCCCCCCCAAGACACCCCCCTCCCCCCCATCCAGACCCTTCCCCTCTCCCAGCCCCTCCCTCACCCATGGGACCCCACTGGGTGCTGGGGGGGACACTGGGGGGGCTCTGGGTGCTGGGGGGGGGCACTGGGGGTTGCTGGGGGGGGGGGAGAGCTGGGTGCTATTTGAGGGGGCAGTGGGTGCTCTGGGGGGGCAGTGGGTGCTGGGGGGGCACTGGGGGCACTGCGGGGGGGGCACTGGGGGGGCAGTGGGTGCTGGGGGGGCACTGGGGGCACTGCGGGGGGGAGCACTGGGGGGGCAGTGGGTGCTCTGGGGGGGCGCTGGCTGCTGGGGGACACTGGGTGCTATGTGGGTGCTCTGGGGGGTGCTGGGAGATAGTGGGTGCTGGGGGGGGCACTGTGTGCTCTGGGAGGGTACTGGGTGCTCGGGGGGGCACACTGGGTGCTCTGTGGGGGGCACTGGATGCTCAGGGGGGCACTGGGTGCTCTAGGGGGGCAGTGGGTGCTGGGGGGGCAGTGGGTGCTCTGGGGGGCACTGGTGGGGTGCTGGGGAACAGTGAGTGCTGGGGGTCACTGGGTGCTGGGGGGGCACTGAGTGCTGGGGGGGCACTGGGTGCTCTGTGGGGGCAGTGGGTGCTGGGGGGGCACTGGGAGCTCTGGGTGGCCACTGGGTGCTTCGGGGGGGCACTGGATGCTTGAGGGGGCACTGGGTGCTCTAGGGGGGCAGTGGGTGCTGGGGGGGTCCTGGGTGCTCTGGGAGGGCACTGGGTGCTATGGGGGGCAGTGGTGGGGTGCTGGGGGTCACAGGGTGCTGGGGGGCGCTGGGTGCTCTGGGAGGGCACTGGGTGCTCTGGGGGGGCACTGGGTGCTATGGGGGGCAGTGGTGGGGTGCTGGGGGTCACTGGGTGCTGGGGGGGCGCTGGGTGCTCTGGGGGGGCACTGGGTGCTGAGGGGGCTCTGGGAGGGCACTGGGTGCTGGGAGGGCACTGAGTGCTGGGGGGGCACTGGGTGCTCTGTGGGGGGCACTGGGTGCTCTGTGGGGCCAGTGGGTGCTGGGGGGGGGCACTGGGAGCTCTGGTAGGGCACTGGGTGCTCGGGGGGGCACTGGGTGCTCTGGGGGGGCACTGGGTGCTCTAGGGGGGCAGTGGGTGCTGGGGGGGCACTGGGTGCTCTGGGAGGGCACTGGGTGCTATGGGGGGCACTGGTGGGGTGCTGGGGGTCACTGGGTGCTGGGGGGGCGCTGGGTGCTGGGGGGGCACTGGGTGCTCTGGGGGGACGCTGGGTGCTCTGGGGGGGCACTGGGTGCTCTAGGGGGGCAGTGGGTGCTGGGGGGGCACTGGGTGCTCTGGGAGGGCACTGAGTGCTGGGGGGGGGGCACTGTGTGCTGGGGGGGCACTGGGTGCTCTGTGGGGGCAGTGGGTGCTCGGGGGGGCACTGGGTGCTCTGTGGGGGGCACTGGGTGCTCTGGGGGTCACTGGGTGCTGAGGGGGTCACTGGGTGCTCTGGGGGGGCGCTGGGTGCTCTGGGGTTCACTGTGTGTTGGGGGGGGCACTGGGTGCTGGGGGGGCACTGGGTGCTCTGTGGGGGCACTGGGTGCTGGGGGGGCACTGGGTGCTCTGTGGGGGCAGTGGGTGCTGGGGGGGCAGTGGGTGCTGGGGGGGCAGTGGGTGCTCGGGGGGGGCACTGGGTGCTCTGTGGGGGTCACTGGGTGCTGGGGGGGCACTGGGTGCTCTGGGGGGCACTGGATGCTCTGGGGTTCACTGTGTGTTGGGGGGGGGGGCACTGGGTGGGGCACTGGGTGCTCGGGGGGTCACTGGGTGCTCTGGGGGGCACTGGGTGCTGGGGGGGGTGTTCCGGTGGTAGCGGGGGGTTAACTGGTGCCCCCCCCAGTTTGAACTGGGCGCCTTCGTGCCCAACTTCCCCGCGTCGATGCGCGCCCCCCCCCCGGCCTCGAAGGCGCCGCTGTCCGAGCGCGACTTCCTGCGCGCCCTCCCCTCCGTGCGCAGCTCGGCCACCGTGCTGGGGGTGCTCTGGGTGCTGCGCAACGACCCCCTCGACATGGTGAGGCCCCCACGGTGACCCCTGACCCCCGGGGACCCCCGAGGACACCCATGGGCCCCCATTGACCCCTCTGACCCCATTGAACTCCATTGACCCCCCCTTGACTCCATTGACCCCCCCATTGGCCCCTTTGACCCCCATTGACCCCTTTGACCCCTGTTGACTCCATTGACCCCCCCATTGGCCCCTTTCACCGCCATGGACTCCATTGACCCCCTTTGACCCCTGTTGAACTCCATTGACCCCCCCTTGACCCCCGTTGACTCCATTGACCCCCCCATTGGCTCCTTTGACCCCCATTGACCCCATTGACCCCCTTTGACCCCTGTTGAACTCCATTGACCCCCCCCTTTGGCCCCATTGACCCCCAGGGACCCCTATTGACCCCTATGGCCCCATTGAACTCCATTGATCCCCCCTTGACCCCTGTTGACTCCATTGACCCCCCCCCCATTGGCCCCTTTGACCGCCATGGACTCCATTGACCCCCTTTGACCCCTGTTGAACTCCATTAACCCCCCCTTGACCCCCGTTGACTCCATTGACCCCCCCATTGGCCCCTTTGACCCCCATTGACCCCTTTGACCCCTGTTGACTCCATTGACCCCCCCCCCCATTGGCCCCTTTGACCGCCATGGACCCCATTGACCCCCTTTGACCCCTGTTGAACTCCATTGACCCCCCCTTGACCCCCCTCGACTCCATTGACCCCCCCATTGGCCCCTTTGACCCCCATTGACCCCTTTGACCCCTGTTGACTCCATTGACCCCCCCCATTGGCCCCTTTGACCGCCATGGACCCCATTGACCCCCTTTACCCCTGTTGAACTCCATTGACCCCCTCCTTGACCCCCGTTGACTCCATTGACTCCCCCATTGGCCCCTTTAACCCCCATGAACCCCATTGACCCCCTTTGACTCCATTGACCCTCCATTGGCCCCTTTGACCCCCATGGACCCCATTGACCCCCTTTGACCCCTGTTGAACTCCATTAACCTCCATTGGCCCCTTTGACCCTCATTGAGCCCCATGGACCCCATTGACCCCTGTTGACTCCATTGAGCCCCCCCATTGACACCTTTGACCCCCTTTGACTCTATTGACCCCCATTGAACCCTTTAACCCTCATTGACCCCCATGGCCCCATTGACCCAACCAACCCCACTGCCCCCATGACCCTGCTGACCTCCATGACCCTCATGGCCCCATTGACTCCATTGACCTCACTGACTCCACTGACCCCATGACCCCCGTGACCTCCATGACCCCATTGACCCCCATGACCCCACTTCCCCCACGACCCCCATTGATCCCCATGGCCCCATTGACCCTATTGACCCAACCGGCCCCACTGCCCCCATGACCCTGCTGACCACCATGACCCCATTGACCCCCATGGCCCCTTGACTCCATTGACCTTACTGACCACACTGCCCCCATGATCCCCGTGACCTCCATGACCCCATTGACCTCACTGACCCCCATGACCCCCGCTGACCCCCATTGACTCCATTGACCCCCATGGCCCTATTGACCCCATTGACCTCCTTGACCCCATTGACCCCCATGGCCCCATTGACCTCCATGACTCCATTGACCCCCATGGCCCCATTGACTCCATTGACCCCATTGACTCCACTGACCCCCATGGCCTCATTGACCCCATTGACCCCCATGGCCCCATTGACTCCATTGACCCCCATGGCCCCATTGACCCCCATGACCCCATTGACCCCCATGGCCCCATTGACCCCATTGACCCCCATGGCCCCATTGACCCCCATGACGCCATTGACCCCCATGGCCCCATTGACTCCCATGACCCCATTGACTCCATTGACTCCATTGACCCCCATGGCCCCATTGACCCCCATGACCCCATTGACCCCATTGACCCCCATGACCCCATTGACCCCCATGGCCCCATTGACTCCATTGACCCCCATGACCCCATTGACCCCATTGACCCCCATGACCCCATTGACCCCCATGGCCCCATTGACCCCATTGACCCCCATGGCCCCATTGACCCCCATGACCCCATTGACCCCCATGGCCCCATTGACTCCATTGACCCCCATGACCCCATTGACCCCCATGGCCCCATTGACTCCATTGACGCCATTGACTCCATTGACCCCCATGACCCCATTGACCTCCATGACCCCATTGACCCCCATGGCCCCATTGACTCCATTGACCCCCATGGCCCCATTGACCCCCATGGCCCCATTGACTCCATTGACTCCATTCACCCCCATGACCCCATTGACCCCCATGGCCCCATTGACTCCATTGACCCCATTCACCCCCATGACCCCATTGACCTCCATGACCCCATTGACCCCCATGGCCCCATTGACCCCCATGGCCCCATTGACTCCATTGACTCCATTCACCCCCATGGCCCCATTGACCCCCATGACCCCATTGACCCCCATGGCCCCATTGACTCCATTGACCCCATTCACCCCCATGACCCCATTGACCCCCATGGCCCCATTGACCCCCATGGCCCCATTGACTCCATTGACCCCATTCACCCCCATGACCCCATTGACCCCCATGGCCCCATTGACCCCCATGGCCCCATTGACTCCATTGACACCATTGACTCCATTCACCCCCATGACCCCATTGACCTCCATGACCCCATTGACCCCCATGGCCCCCATTGACCTCTCTGACCCCGCTGCCCCCATGACCCCCGTGACCCCCCTTGGCCCTCGTGAGCCCAGCGACCCCCGGGGGGCCCAGCGGGCCCAGGGCCCCCTCAGCTCCCCCTGCCCTTTGCCCCCAGCGCCCCCTGGGCTGTTACCCCGAGCGCCACTTCACGCAGCGCCCGCACCGGCGCCTGCTCCGCGCCTTCCGCCGCCGCCTCGCCGCCATCTCGCGCCGCATCCGCGCCCGCAACGCGCGCCTGGCCTGGCCCTACCCCTACCTGGACCCCCCGGCCGTCGAGAACAGCGTCACCATCTGAGGGGGGGGGCGGCTTGGGGGCACCTGGGGACCTTATTGGGGGTGGTACCTGCACCCCTGGGTCTCTTTTGGGGTCCCCTGTGGGGCCTTTGGGAGTTCAAGGGGGGCTGGGGCCCTTTTGGGGTCCCCCGTGGTGGCTTTGGGGGCAGTTGAGGGGGTCCTGGAGGCACCTGGGGCCCTTTTGGGGTCCCCCGTGGTGGCTTTGGGGGCAGTTGAGGGGGTCCTGGGGGCACCTGGGCCCTTTTGGGGTCCCCCGTGGTGGCTTTGGGGGCAATTGAGGGGGTCCTGGGGGCACCTGGGGCCCTTTTGGGGTCCCCCATGGTGGCTTTGGGGGCAGTTGAGGGGGTCCTGGGGGCACCTGGGGCCCTTTTGGGGTCCCCCGTGGTGGCTTTGGGGGCAGTTGAGGGGGTCCTGGAGGCACCTGGGGCCCTTTTGGGGTCCCCCGTGGTGGCTTTGGGGGCAGTTGAGGGGGTCCTGGGGGCACCTGGGGCCCTTTTGGGGTCCCCCGTGGTGGCTTTGGGGGCAGTTGAGGGGGTCCTGGAGGCACCTGGGATCCTTTTTAGGGGGGACCTGGACCCCTGGGTCTCTTTTGGGGTCCCCTGTGGGGCCTTTGGTGTGTTTGGGGGGGTCCTGGAGGCACCTGGGGCCTTTTTGGGGTTCCCTTTGGTGGCTTTGGGGTAGTTGAGGGGGTCCTGGGGGCACCTGGAGCCCTTTTGGGGTCCCTTGGGTGGGGTTGGGGGGGTCCTGGGGCCCTTTTGGGGTCCCCCATGGTGGCTTTGGGGCAGTTGAGGAGGTCCTGAGCACACCTGGGGCCCTTTCGGGGTCCCTTGGGGGGGTTGGAGAGGGGTTTGGAGGTACCTGGGGCCCTTTTTTGGGGAGGACCTGAACCCCTGGGTCTCTTTTGGGGTCCCTTGTGGGGTCTTTGGGGGGTTTGGGGGGGGTCCTGGTGGCACCTGGGTCTCCTTTTGGGGTCCCTTGGGGAGTGTGGTGGGGGCTTGGGGGCACCTGGGGCCCTTTTGGGGTCCCTTGGGGGGGTTGGGGGGTGTCCTGGGGGCATTTGGGGCCCTTTTGGGGTCCCTCAGGGGGGTTTCGGGGGGGTCCCGGGGGCACCTGGGGCCCTTTTGGGGTCCCTTTGGGGGGGTTTGGGGGGGTCCTGGGGGCACCTGGGGCCCTTATGGGGTCCCTCGGGGGGGTTTGGGGGGGTCCTGGGGGCACCTGGGGCCCTTTTGGGGTCCCTTTGGGGGGTTTGGGGGGGTCCTGGGGGCACCTGGGGCCCTTTTGGGGTCCCTCGGGGGGTTTGGGGGGATCCTGGGGGCACCTGGGGCCCTTTTGGGGTCCCTTTGGGGGGGTTTGGGGGGGTCCTGGGGGCACCTGGGGCCCTTTTGGGGTCCCTCGGGGGGGGGTTGGGGGGGTCCTGGGGGCATTTGGGGCCCTTTTGGGGTCCCTTTGGGGGGTTTGGGGGGGTCCCGGGGGCACTTGGGGCCCTTTTGGGGTCCCTCGGGGGGTTTGGGGGGGGCCTGGAATGGGAGAGGGGGCACTGGGGTGTGTCCCCCCCCAGCACTGGTCTGGACTGGGAGGGACTGGGGGCAATAAAGGTGCTGGTGGCAACGCGGCGTGAGTGGTCTTGGGGGGGGGCAGCGCCCAGTATGGACCAGTATAAACCAGTAGGGCCCAGTATTGACCACTACAGCCCAATATAGAACACCACAACCCAGTATGGACCAGTAGAGCCCGGTATGGACCATTATGGCAATGCACCAGTACAGCCCAATATAGAACACCACAACACAGTGCGGACCAGTACAGCCCAGTATGGACCAGTATAGCTGACTATGGACCAGTACAGCCCAGTATAGAACCCTACAACCCAGTATGGACCAGTATAGACCAGTACAGACCATTACAACCCAGTAAGGAGCAGTGGAACCCTGTATAGAACACTACAACCCAGTATGGACCAGTATAGACCAGTACAACATAGTAAGGAGCAGTGGAACCCAGTACAGAACACTACATCCCAGTATGGACCAGTATAACCCAGTTCAACCCTGTATACATCAATGCAACTCAGTGTGGTCTCGGCCCAGTATAAACCAGTACAGCCCCAGTATGGACTAGCACAGTGCAGTAAAAACCAGTAAAGATCAATATGGACCAGTATAAACCAGTATGAATCAGTGCACCCCAGTATGGACCAGTACATCCCAGTATGGCCTGGAATGGGGAGCCCAAGGCAGTGGGGTAAACTGGGGTGGAACTGGGGTAGAACTAGGCGGAACTGGGATTCAAGTGGGGTGAACTGGGATGGAACTGGGGTGAACCAGGGTGGAATTGGGGTGGAACTGGGACATGAGTGGGGTGAACTGGGATGGAACTGGGATGGGAACCAAGGGCAGTGGTGGAACTGGGGTCCAAGTGGGGTGCAAACTGGGATGGAACTGGGGTCGAACTGGGATGGGGGAGCAGACCCAGTGGTACAAACTGGGGTGAACTAAAGTGGAACTGGGACGGAACTGGGGTGAACTGGGTGTAACTCGGACACGAGTGGAGTGAACTGGGATCGAAGTGGCGGTGAACTGGGAGTGGGGGGTCAAACCCAGTGTTGGAACTGGGATGGGGGAACAGGCCCAGTGGCGCAAACTGGGGTGAACTGGGATGGAATTGGGTGTAACTGGGACACAAGTGGAGTGAACTGGGATGGAACTGGGGGTGAACTGGGAGTGGGGGTCAAACCCAGTGTTGGAACTGGGATGGAACTGGGATGGGGGAGCAGGCCCAGAGGTGCAAACTGGGGTGAACTGGGATGGAACTGGGGTGAACTGGGGTGGGGGGCCGAGGGTAATGGTCTAAACTGGGAGTTACTGGTCACACCGGGTACAGTCCTGGCTCGAGGGTGTCCGGCTGTGCTGGGCCAGGAGTTACTGGGATGAACTGGGATGAACTGGGGTGAACTGGGGTGGGGCCCAGACACAGTGGGGGAACTGGGCTCCAGCTGTGGTTGAACTGGGGTGAATTGGGATGGAACTGGTGTGGAACTGGGGTGAACTGAGGTGGAATTGGGTGTAACTGGGACACGAGTGGAGTGAACTGGGATGGAACTGGGATGAACTGGGATGGGGGAGCAGGCCCAGTGGTGCAAACTGGGGTGAAGTGGGGTTGGGGGGCTGAGGGCAATGGTCTAAACTGGGATTTACTGGTCTCACTGGGTCCAGTCCTGGCTCGAGGGTGTCCGGCTGTGCTGGGCCAAGAGTTACTGGGATGAACTGGGGTGAACTGGGGTGAACTGGGGTGGGGCCCAGACACAGTGGGGGAACTGGGGGGAACTGGGCTCCAGCTGTGGTTGAACTGGGATGGAACTGGGATGAGGTCACTGACGGCAGCAGGGGTGGAACTGGTCTTACTGGTTACTGGGCCCAGAAGGGAACTGGGGTGTAATTGGGGTTGACCCTGGGCTCCAGTTAGAACCCAGTGCCATCCCAGTTCCAGCTCTGGGCCAGTGAAGGACCAATTCTCTTACTGGGCCCAGAGCTGGAACTGGGATGGCACTGGGTTTAACTGGAGCAAGGGTCAAACCCAGCGCTGGAACTGGGATGGAACTGGGTTGAACTGGGATGGAACTGGAATGGAACTGGGGTGAACTGGGATGGAACTGGGAGTGGGGGAGCAGGCCCAGTGGTGCAAACTGGGGTGAACTGGGGTGGAGCTGGTTGTAACTGGGACGCGAGTGGAGTGAACTGCAATGGAACTGGGGGTGAACTGGGGTGGGGGGCCGAGGGCAATGGTCTAAACTGGGAGTTACTGGTCACACTGGGTCCAGTCCTGGCTCGAGGGTGTCCGGCTGTGCTGGGACTGGGAAGGAACTGGGGTGAACTGGGACACGAGTGGAGTGAACTGGGATGAACTGGGATGGGGGAGCAGGCCCAGAGGTGCAAACTGGGGTGAAGAGTTACTGGGATGGAACTGGGGTGAACTGGGGGGGGGCCCAGACACAGTGGGGGAACTGGGGGGAACTGGGCTCCAGCTGTGGTTGAACTGGGGTAAACTGGGGTTGAATTGGGTGTAACTGGGACATAAGTGGAGTGAACTGGGATGGAACTGGTGGTGAACTGGGAGTGGGGGTCAAACCCAGTGTTGGAACTGGGATGGAACTGGGATGGGGGAGCAGGCCCAGTGGTGCAAGCTGGGGTGAACTGGATGGAACTGGGATGGGGGAGCAGGCCCAGAGGTGCAAACTGGGGTGAACTGGGATGGCACTGGGGTGAACTGGGGTGGGGGGCTGAGGGCAATGGTCTAAACTGGGAGTTACTGGTCACACTGGGTCCAGTCCTGACTCGAGGGTGTCCGGCTGTGCTGGGCCAGGAGTTACTGGGATGAGCAGGGATGAACTGGGGTGAACTGGGGTGGGGCCCAGACACAGTGGGGGAACTGGGCTCCAGCTGTGGTTGAACTGGGGTGGAACTGGGATGAGGTCACTGACGGCAGCGAGGGTGGAACTGGTCTTACTGGTTACTGGGCCCAGTGGGGAACTGGGCTGTAACTGGGGTGAACTGGGTGTAACCGGGATACGAGTGGAGTGAACTGGGAAGGAACTGGGATGAGGGAAGTGGAACTGGTCTTACTGGGCCCAGAGCTGGAACTGGGATGGCACTGGGTTTAACTGGCGCAAGGGTCAAACCCAGCGCTGGAACAGGGATGGAACTGGGGTGAACTGGGATGTGGGAGCAGGCCCAGTGGTGGAACTGGGGTGAACTGGGGTGGAGCTGGTTGTAACTGGGACGCGAGTGGAGTGAACTGGGATGGAACTGGTGGTGAACTGGGAGTGGGGGTCAAACCCAGTGTTGGAACTGGGATGGAACTGGGATGGGGGAGCAGGCCCAGAGGTGCAAACTGGGGTGAACTGGGATGGTACTGGGGTCAACTGGGGTGGGGGGCTGAGGGCAATGGTCTAAACTGGGAGTTACTGGTCACACTGGGTCCAGTCCTGGCTCGAGGGTGTCCGGCTGTGCTGGGCCAAGAGTTACTGGGATCAACAGGGATGAATTGGGGTGAACTGGGGTGAACTGGGGTGGGGCCCAGACACAGTGGGGAAAGTGGGGGGAACTGGGCTCCAGTTGTGGTTGAACTGGGGTGAACTGGGATGGAACTGGCGTGGAACTGGGGTGAACTGGGGTGGAATTGGGTGTAACTGGGACACGAGTGGAGTGAACTGGGATGAAAATGGGGGTGAACTGGGAGTGGAGAGTCAAACCCAGTGTTGGAACTGGGATGGAACTGGGATGGGGGAGCAGGCCCAGAGGTGCAAACTGGAGTGAACTGGGTTGGTGGGCAGAGAGCAATGGTCTAAACTGGGAGTTACTGGTCTCACTGGGTCCAGTCCTGGCTCGAGGGTGTCCGGCTGTGCTGGGCCAGGAGTTACTGGGATGAGCAGGGATGAACTGGGGTGAACTGGGGTGGGGCCCAGACACAGTGTGGGAACTGGGGGGAACAGGGCTCCAGCTGTGGTTGAACTGGGATGGAACTGGGATGAGGTCACTGACGGCAGTGTGGGTGGAACTGGTCTTACTGGTTACTGGGCCCAGTGGGGAACTGGGCTGTAATTGAGGTGAACTGGGTGTAACTGGGATACGAGTGGAGTGAACTGGGATGGAACTGGGATGGGGGAAGTGGGACTGGTCTTACTGGGGCCAGAGTTGGGACTGGGTTTAACTGGATCAAGGGTCAAACCCAGCGCTGGAACTGGGATGGAACTGGGGTGAACTGGGATGGGGGAGCAGGCCCAGTGGTGCAAACTGGGGTGAACTGGGGTGGAGCTGGTTGTAACTGGGACGCGAGTGGAGTGAACTGTAATGGAACTGGGGGTGAACTGGGGTGGGGGGCTGAGGGCAATGGTCTAAACTGGGAGTTACTGGTCACACTGGGTCCAGTCCTGGCTCGAGGGTGTCCGGCTGTGCTGGGACTGGGAAGGAACTGGGGTGAACTGGGACACGAGTGGAGTGAACTGGGATGAACTGGGATGGGGGAGCAGGCCCAGAGGTGCAAACTGGGGTGAAGAGTTACTGGGATGGAACTGGGGTGAACTGGGGGGGGGGCCCAGACACAGTGGGGGAACTGGGGGGAACTGGGCTCCAGCTGTGGTTGAACTGGGGTAAACTGGGGTTGAATTGGGTGTAACTGGGACATAAGTGGAGTGAACTGGGATGGAACTGGTGGTGAACTGGGAGTGGGGGTCAAACCCAGTGTTGGAACTGGGATGGAACTGGGATGGGGGAGCAGGCCCAGTGGTGCAAGCTGGAGTGAACTGGATGGAACTGGGATGGGGGAGCAGGCCCAGAGGTGCAAACTGGGGTGAACTGGGGTGGGGGGCCGAGGGCAATGGTCTAAACTGGGAGTTACTGGTCACACTGGGTCCAGTCCTGACTCGAGGGTGTCCGGCTGTGCTGGGCCAGGAGTTACTGGGATCAACAGGGATGAACTGGGGTGAACTGGGGTGAACTGGGGTGGGGCCCAGACACAGTGGGGAAACTGGGGGGAACTGGGCTCCAGTTGTGGTTGAACTGGGATGGAACTGGGATGAGGTCACTGACGGCAGCGGGGGTGGAACTGGTCTTACTGGTTACTGGGCCCAGTGGGGAACTGGGCTGTAATTGGGGTGAACTGGGATACGAGTGGAGTGAACTGGGAAGGAACTGGGATGGGGGAAGTGGGACTGGTCTTACTGGGCCCAGAGCTGGAACTGGGATGGGACTGGGTTTAACTGGAGCAAGGGTCAAACCCAGCGCAGGAACTGGGATGGAACTGGAATGGAACTGGGGTGAACTGGGATGAAACTGGAATGGAACTGGGGTGAACTGGGATGGGGGAGCAGGCCCAGTGGTGCAAACTGGGGTGGAGCTGGTTGTAACTGGGACGCGAGTGGAGTGAACTTGGATGGAACTGGGGGTGAACTGGGGTGGGGGGCCGAGGGCAATGGTCTAAACTGGGAGTTACTGGTCACACTGGGTCCAGTCCTGGCTTGAGGGTGTCCGGCTGTGCTGGGACTGGGAAGGAACTGGGGTGAACTGGGACACGAGTGGAGTGAACTGGGATGAACTGGGATGGGGGAGCAGGCCCAGAGGTGCAAACTGGGGTGAAGAGTTACTGGGATGGAATTGGGGTGAACTGGGGGGGGGGCGAGACACAGTGGGGGAACTGGGGGGAACTGGGCTCCAGCTGTGGTTGAACTGGGGTAAACTGGGGTTGAATTGGGTGTAACTGGGACATGAGTGGAGAGAACTGGGATGGAACTGGTGGTGAACTGGGAGTGGGGGTCAAACCCACTGTTGGAACTGGGATGGAACTGGGATGGGGGAGCAGGCCCAGTGGTGCAAGCTGGGGTGAACTGGATGGAACTGGGATGGGGGAGCAGGCCCAGAGGTGCAAACTGGGGTGAACTGGGATGGTACTGGGGTGAACTGGGGTGGGGGGCCGAGGGCAATGGTCTAAACTGGGAGTTACTGGTCACAATGGGTCCAGTCCTGACTCGAATGTGTCCGGCTGTGCTGGGCCAGGAGTTACTGGGATGAACTGGGGTGAACTGGGGTGGAGCCCAGTGGGGGAACTGGGCTCCAGCTGTGGTTGAACTGGGGTGAACTGGGATGGAACTGGGGTGAACTGGGGTGGAATTGGGTGTAACTGGGACACGAGTGGAGTGAACTGGGATGGAACTGGGGGTGAACTGGGAGTGGGGGGGTCAAACCCAGTGTTTGAACTGGGATGGAACTGGGATGGGGGAGCCGGCCCAGAGGTGCAAGCTGGGGTGAACTGGGATGGAACTGGGATGGGGGAGCAGGCCCAGAGGTGCAAACTGGGGTGAACTGGGATGGCACTGGGGTGAACTGGGGTGGGGGGCTGAGGGCAATGGTCTAAACTGGGAGTTACTGGTCACACTGGGTCCAGTCCTGACTCGAGGGTGTCCGGCTGTGCTGGGCCAGGAGTTACTGGGATGAGCAGGGATGAACTGGGGTGAACTGGGGTGGGGCCCAGACACAGTGGGGGAACTGGGCTCCAGTTGTGGTTGAACTGGGGTGAACTGGGATGGAACTGGGGTGGAATTGGGTGTAACTGGGACACGAGTGGAGTGAACTGGGATGGAACTGGGGGTGAACTGGGAGTGGGGGGGTCAAACCCAGTGTTTGAACTGGGATGGAACTGGGATGGGGGAGCAGGCCCAGTGGTGCAAACTGGGGTGAACTGGGTTGGTGGGCGGAGAGCAATGGCCTAAACTGGGAGTTACTGGTCTCACTGGGTCCAGTCCTGGCTCGAGGGTGTCCGGCTGTGCTGGGCCAAGAGTTACTGGGATGAACAGGGATGAACTGGGGTGAACTGGGGTGGGGCCCAGACACAGTGTGGAAACTGGGGAGAACTGGGCTCCAGCTGTGGTTGAACTGGGATGGAACTGGGATGAGGTCACTGACGGCAGCGGGGGTGGAACTGGTCTTACTGGTTACTGGGCCCAGTGGGGAACTGGGCTGTAATTGGGGTGAACTGGGTGTAACTGGGATACAAGTGGAGTGAACTGGGATGGGGGAAGTGGAACTGGTCTTACTGGGCCCAGAGCTGGAACTGGGATGGGACTGGGTTTAACTGGAGCAAGGGTCAAACCCAGCGCTGGAACTGGGATGGAACTGGGTTGAACTGGGATGGGGAAGCAGGCCCAGTGGTGCAAACTGGGGTGAACTGGGGTGGAACTGCTTGTAACTGGGACGCGAGTGGAGTGAACTTGGATGGAATTGGGGGTGAACTGGGGTGGGGGGCTGAGTGCAATGGTCTAAACTGGGAATTACTGGTCACACTGGGTCCAGTCCTGGCTCGAGGGTGTCCGGCTGTGCTGGGCCAGGAGTTACTGGGATGAACAGGGATGAACTGGGATGAACTGGGGTGGGGCCCAGACACAGTGGGGGAACTGGGCTCCAGCTGTGGTTGAACTGGGGTGAACTGGGATGGAACTGGTGTGGAACTGGGGTGAACTGGGGTGGAACTGGGGTGAACTGGGGTGGGGGGCCGAGGGCAATGGTCTAAACTGGGAGTTACTGGTCACACTGGGTCCAGTCCTGGCTCGAGGGTGTCCGGCTGTGCTGGGACTGGGATGGAACTGGGATGAACTGGGATGGGGGAGCAGGCCCAGAGGTGCAAACTGGGGTGAAGAGTTACTGGGATGGAACTGGTGTGGAACTGGGGTAAACTGGGGTTAAATTGGGTGTAACTGGGGCATGAGTGGAGTGAACTGGGATGGAACTGGTGGTGAACTGGGAGTGGGGGTCAAACCCAGTGCTGCAACTGGGATGGAGGAGCAGGCCCAGAGGTGCAAACTGGGGTGAACTGGAATGGAACTGGGTTGGGGGAAGTGGAACTGGTCTTACTGGGCCCAGAGCTGGAACTGGGTTTAACTGGAGCAAGGGTCAAACCCAGTGCTGGAACTGGGGTGAACTGGGATGGAACTGGTGTCGAACTGGGATGGGGGAGCAGGCCCAGTGGTGCAAACTGCGGTGACCTGGGGTGGAGCTGGGGTGAACTGGGATGGGGGAGCAGGCCCAGAGGTGCAAACTGGGGTGAATTGGGATGAAATGGGGGTGAACTGGGGTTGGGGGCTGAGGGCAATGGTCTAAACTGGGAGTTACTGGTCACATTGGGTCCAGTCCTGGCTCGAGGGTGTCCGGCTGTGCTGGGCCAGGAGTTACTGGGATGAGCAGGGATGAACTGGGGTGAACTGGGGTGGGGCCCAGACACAGTGTGGAAACTGGGGGGAACTGGGCTCCAGCTGTGGTTGAACTGGGGTGGGGTCACTGACAGCAGCGGGGGTGGAACTGGTCTTACTGGTTACTGGGCCCGGTGGGGAACTGGGCTGTAATTGGGGTGAACTGGGTGTAACTGGGATACGAGTGGTGTGAACTGGGATGGAACTGGGATGGGGGCCAAGGGCTGTGGTGGAGCTGGGGTCCAGCTGTGGTTTAACTGGGATGGAACTGGGGGGGGGAGGGGAGAGACTGTGGAACTGGGATGGAACTGGTCTTACTGGGCTCAGTGGTGGGACTGGGGTGAACTGGGTGGGACTGGGGTGAACTGGGCGGAATTGGGTTTAAGTGGAGCAAGGGTCAAACCCAGTGGTGTAACTGGGGTGGGGTCACTGGTGGCAGTGGGGTTGGAACTGGTCTTACTGGTTACTGGGCCCAGTGGTGGAACTGGGCTGTAATTGGGGTGAACTGGGTGGAATTGGGATGGGACCAAATCCAGTGGTGAAACTGGGATGGAACTGGGGCGTAACTGGGCCGGGGTCGCTGAGCCAGCAGGGAGGGAACTGGTCTTTACTGGGCCCAGTGGTGGAACTGGGGTCAACTGGGACAGAACTGGGTGGACCCAGGAGCGCTCCGACCGGTCGAGGCCAGGAACTGGGAGGAACTGGGAGGAACTGGGGCGGGGACTGCAGGGGCGGCAGCGGAGACCGAGGAGCACCCTGAGGGCCCTCAGGAACCTCAGGGACCCCCCAAGGGACCCCCCAAGAGCCCCAAAAACCCCCCAAGGACCCCAAGGACTCCCCAAGGGACCCCCCAAGAGCCCCAGGGACCCCCCCCCCCCCCAAGGGACCCCAAGAACCCTCCAAAGGACCCTAAAGGACCCCTCCAAGGGACCCCAAGAACCCCCCAAGGGTCCCCCCCCAAGGGACCCCCCAAGGATCCCAAGAACCCCCCAAGAACCCCCCAAGGGACCCCAAGAACCCCCCCCCCAGGAACCCCTCAAGGGACCCACCAAGGGACCTCAAGATCCCCCCAAGAACCCCCCAAGGGACCCCAAGAACCCCCCAAGAACCCCCCCAAGGGACCCCTCAAGGGACCCCCCCCAAGGATCCCAGGGACCCCCCAAGAACCCCCCCCCCAAGGGACCCCTCAAGGGACCCCAAGAACCCCCCAAGAACCCCCCCAAGGGACCCCTCAAGGGACCCCCCCCAAGGATCCCAGGGACCCCCCAAGAACCCCCCCCCAAGGGACCCCTCAAGGGACCCCAAGAACCCCCCAGGGGACCCCAAGAACCCCCCCAAGGGACCCCTCAAGGGACCCCCCCCAAGGATCCCAGGGACCCCCCAAGAACCCCCCCAAGGGACCCCTCAAGGGACCCCAAGAACCCCCCCAGGAACCCCCCAAGGGACCCCAAGGGACACCAAGAACCCCCCAAGAACCCCCCCAGGAACCCCCCAAGAACTCCCCAAGGGACCCCCCCAAGGGACCCCAAGAACCCCCCAAGGCCCCCCCCCGGCATCCCCAGAGGCCCCGATGGACCCCGAGGGGTCCCCATCGGCCCCCAATGTCCCCCGGGGTCTCCAGGAGCACCCCAAGGACCCCCGCGAGGACACCGAGACCCCCAAGGGTCCCGAGGAGACCTCAGGAACCCCAAGAGCTCCCCAAGGACCCCCCAAGGACCCTGAGGCACCCCAAGAGCCCCGAGGGGTCCCCAAGACCCCCGAGAACACTCAGGAGCACCCCAAGAACCCGGGGGCGCCCCGAGGGGACCCCAAAAACCCCGAGACCCCCCGGGAGCACCCCGAGACCCCCAAGGGGACCCCCGAGCACCCCGAGGCCCCCCCCCCGAGCCCCCCCGGGGTGCGGTACCAGGCGTGGGTGAGCACGGGGGGGCACTGGGCGGGGGGGACCCTGGCACGGGTCACCCTCACCCTGGTGGGGACCCTCGGCCAGAGCCACCCGTGCCACCTCCAGTGGCCCCAGCACCACCTGCGGCCCGGCTCGGTGAGGGCACTGGGAGCACTGGGGGGCACTGGGAGGGGGCTGGAGGGGCACTGGGAGGGACTGGGGGGGCACTGGGAGGGGCCAGGGGGCACCGGGGGGCATTTGGAGGGGGCTGGGGGGCACTGGGAGGGACTGGGAGGGGGTTGGAGGGGCACTGGGAGGGACTGGGGGGGCACTGGGAGGGATCGGGGGGCACTGGGGGGCATTTGGAAGGGGCTGGAGGGCACTCGGTGGGACTGGGAGGGGGTTGGAGAAGCACTGGGTGGGAGTGGGGGGGGCACTGGGAGGGGCCGGGGGGCACCGGGGGGCATTTGGAGGGGGCTGGGGGGCACTGGGAGGGACTGGGAGGGGGTTGGAGGGGCACTGGGAGGGACTGGGGGGGCACTGGGAAGGGACTGGGGGGGCACTGGGAGGGATCGGGGGGGCACTGGGAGGGACCGGGGGTCACTGGGGGGCATTTGGAAGGGGCTGGGGGGCACTGGGTGGGACTGGGAGGGGGTTGGAGAAGCACTGGGTGGGACTGGGGGGGTCACTGGGAGGGGCCGGGGGGCACCGGGGGGCATTTGGAGGGGGCTGGGGGGCACTGGGAGGGACTGGGAGGGGGTTGGAGGGGCACTGGGAGGGACTGGGGGGACACTGGGAAGGGACTGGGGGGGCACTGGGAGGGATCGGGGGGCACTGGGAGGGACCGGGGGTCACTGGGGGGCATTTGGAAGGGGCTGGGGGGCACTGGGAGGGACTGGGAGGGGGTTGGAGAAGCACTGGGTGGGACTGGGGGGGGCACTGGGAGGGATCGGGGGGGGGCACTGGGAGGGGCCAGGGGGCACCGGGGGGCATTTGGAGGGGGCTGGGGGGCACTGGGAGGGACTGGGAGGGGGTTGGAGGGGCACTGGGAGGGACTGGGGGGGCACTGGGAAGGGACCGGGGGTCACTGGGGGGCATTTGGAGGGGGCTGGGGGGCACTGGGAGGGACTGGGAGGGGGTTGGAGGGGCACTGGGAGGGACTGGGGGGGCACTGGGAGGGGCCAGGGGGCACCGGGGGGCATTTGGAGGGGGCTGGGGGGCACTGGGAGGGACTGGGAGGGGGTTGGAGGGGCACTGGGAGGGACTGGGGGGGCACTGGGAGGGATCGGGGGGCACTGGGGGGCATTTGGAAGGGGCTGGAGGGCACTCGGTGGGACTGGGAGGGGGTTGGAGAAGCACTGGGTGGGAGTGGGGGGGGCACTGGGAGGGGCCGGGGGGCACCGGGGGGCATTTGGAGGGGGCTGGGGGGCACTGGGAGGGACTGGGAGGGGGTTGGAGGGGCACTGGGAGGGACTGGGGGGGCACTGGGAAGGGACTGGGGGGGCACTGGGAGGGATCGGGGGGGCACTGGGAGGGACCGGGGGTCACTGGGGGGCATTTGGAAGGGGCTGGGGGGCACTGGGTGGGACTGGGAGGGGGTTGGAGAAGCACTGGGTGGGACTGGGGGGGTCACTGGGAGGGGCCGGGGGGCACCGGGGGGCATTTGGAGGGGGCTGGGGGGCACTGGGAGGGACTGGGAGGGGGTTGGAGGGGCACTGGGAGGGACTGGGGGGACACTGGGAAGGGACTGGGGGGGCACTGGGAGGGATCGGGGGGCACTGGGAGGGACCGGGGGTCACTGGGGGGCATTTGGAAGGGGCTGGGGGGCACTGGGAGGGACTGGGAGGGGGTTGGAGAAGCACTGGGTGGGACTGGGGGGGGCACTGGGAGGGATCGGGGGGGGGCACTGGGAGGGGCCAGGGGGCACCGGGGGGCATTTGGAGGGGGCTGGGGGGCACTGGGAGGGACTGGGAGGGGGTTGGAGGGGCACTGGGAGGGACTGGGGGGGCACTGGGAAGGGACCGGGGGTCACTGGGGGGCATTTGGAGGGGGGCACTGGGAGGGACTGGGAAGGGGCTGGAGGGGCATTGGGAGGGACTGGGGGGGCACTTGGAGGGGCCGGGGGGCACTGGGAGAGACTGGGGGGGCACTTGGAGGGGGTTGGAGGGCACTGGTAGGGGGCTGGGGGGCACTGGAGTGCACTGGGAGAGACTGGGAGGGGGCTGTAGGGGCACTGGGAGGGACTGGGGGGCACTTGGAGGGGCCGGGGGGCACTGGGAGCGACTGGAGGGCACTGGGAGGGGGCTGGGGGGCACTGGAGTGCACTGGGAGGGACTGGGAGGGGGCTGTAGGGGCACTGGGAGGGCCTGGGAGGCACTGGGGGGCACTGGGAGAGGGCTGGAGGGGCACTGGGAGGGCACCTGGGGGACAAGCCGGGGGGGGCACATGAGGGGTGACGGGGTGAAAGGGGGGGACAGGGGGTGCCACAGGGGGTGCCACAGGGGGTGCCGAGGGGGGTGGGGGCGCCGAGGGGTGATGGGGACGGGGGGGGGGGGGTGGCAGTGGGTGCCGAGGGGTGACAACGGGGTCCGGGGGGTGCCAAGGGGTGATGGGGGGTGTCGGGGGGTGCTGGGGGCAGTGGGGGTGAGGGGTGCCAGGGGGTGAGTGGTGCCAGGGGGTGCCAGGGGGTGATGGGGGCAGTGGGGGTGAGGGGTGCCAAGGGGTGCCAGGGGGTGCCAAGGGGTGCCAAGGGGTGATGGGGGCAGTGGGGTGAGGGGTGCCAAGGGGTGCCAAGGGGTGCCAGGGGGTGATGGGGGGTGTCGGGGGGTGCTGGGGGCAGTGGGGGTGAGGGGTGCCAAGGGGTGCCAGGGGGTGATGGGGGGTGTCGGGGGGTGCTGGGGGCAGTGGGGGTGAGGGGTGCCAAGGGGTGCCAGGGGGTGATGGGGGGTGTCGGGGGGTGATGGGGGCAGTGGGGGTGAGGGGTGCCAAGGGGTGCCAGGGGGTGCCAGGGGGTGATGGGGGGTGTCGGGGGGTGCTGGGGGTGATGGGGGCAGTGGGGGTGAGGGGTGCCAAGGGGTGCCAGGGGGTGCCAAGGGGTGCCAGGGGGTGATGGGGGCAGTGGGGGTGAGGGGTGCCAGGGGGTGCCAAGGGGTGCCAGGGGGTGATGGGGGGGTGTCGGGGGGTGCTGGGGGCAGTGGGGGTGAGGGGTGCCAAGGGGTGCCAGGGGGTGCCAGGGGGTGAGTGGTGCCAAGGGGTGCCAAGGAGTGATGGGGGCAGTGGGGTGAGGGGTGCCAAGGGGTGCCAGGGGGTGCCAGGGGGTGCCAAGGGGTGCCAGGGGTTGATGGGGGCAGTGGGGGTGAGGGGTGCCAAGGGGTGCCAGGGGGTGCCAGGGGGTGATGGGGGCAGTGGGGGTGAGGGGCGCCAAGGGGTGCAGGGGGGTGTCGGGGGTGCCAGGGGGTGATGGGGGCAGTGGGGGTGAGGGGTGCCAAGGGGTGCCAGGGGGTGTCGGGGGTGCCAGGGGGTGATGGGGGCAGTGGGGAGGATGGGGGTGCCAAGAGGTGACAGTGGGTGCTGAGGGGTGACAACGGGGTGCCAAGGGAGATGGGGGTGCCAACGGGTGACAGGGGGTGCCGAGGGGTGATGGGGGCAAGTGGGGGTGAGGGGCGCCAGGGGGTCTGGGGGTGCTGAAGGGTGATGGGGGGTGCCAAGGGGTGTCGAGGGGTGATGGGGTGGTGGGGGGTGAGGTGGGTGCCAAGGGGTGCCAAGGGGTGCCGAGGAGTGACAACGGGGTCCGGGGGGCACCGGGGGTGATGGGGGCAGTGGGGGAAATGGGGGTGCCAAGGGGTGCTGGGGGTTACCGAGGGGCGACAGTGGGTGCCAAGGGGGATGGGGGCGGTGGGTTTGAGGGGTGCTGAGGGGTGACAACAGGGTCCAGGTGGTGTCGGGGGTTGCCAAGAGGTGCCAAGGGGTGTTGAGGGGTGATGGGGGCGATGGGGGTGAGGGGTGCTGAGGGGTGACAACGGGGTTCGAAGGGTGATGGGGGGACCGGGGGGTGATGGGGGGTGCCAAAGGGTGCCAGGGGGGTGCCAAGGGGGATGGGGACGTTGGGGGTGAGGGGTACCGAGGGGTGACTGGGGTGCCAAGGGGTGATGGGGGGTGCCGAGGGGTCACAACGGGGTCCGGGGGGTGTCGGGGGTGCCAAGGGGTGTCGAGGGGTGATGGGGGTCCAGGGGTGCCAAGGGGTGCCGAGGAGTGACAACGGGGTCACGAGGGGCACCGGGGGTGATGGGGGCAGTGGGGGAAATGGGGGTGCCAAGGGGTGCTGGGGGTACCGAGGGGCGACAGTGGGTGCCCCAAGGGGGGTGGGGGGTGGTGGGTTTGAGGGGTGCCGAGGGGTGACAACAGGGGTCCAGGTGGTGTCGGGGGTGCCAAGAGGTGTCCAAGGGGTGCCGAGGGGTGATGGGGGCGAGGGGGTGCTGAGGGGTGACAACGGGGTTCGAAGGGTGATGGGGGGACAGGGGGGTGATGGGGGGTGCACAAAGGGTGCCAGGGGGTGCCAAGGGGGATTGGGGACATTGGGGGTGAGGGGTACCGACGGGGTGATTGGGGTGCCAAGGGGTGATGGGGGGTGCCGAGGGGTCACAACGGGGTCCGGGGGGTGTCGGGAGGTGCCAAGGGGTGATGGGGGTGAGGGGTGTCGAGAGGTCACAGGGGGTGTCCAAGGGGTGACAGGGGGTGCCGAGGAGTGACAACGGGGTCCGGGGGGTGCTGGGGGGTGCCAAGGGGTGATGGGGGCAGTGGGGGTGAGGGGTGCCAAGGGGTGCCGGGGGGTGCCGAGGAGTGACAACGGGGTCCGAGGGGCACCGGGGGGTGATGGGGGAAATGGGTGGGTACCGAGGGGCGACAGTGGGTGCCAAGGGGGATGGGGGGATGGGGGCGGTGGGTTTGAGGGGCGCCCCCGCGCTGTCCCCGCAGACGGTGGTGGTACGATGGTGGGGTCCCCGCGGGCTCTGGGGACCCCGGTGCTGCTGCGGCTCCGCAAGGAGCCCCTCGGGTCCCTGCTCCTCGACCGTTGGCTCTGCGCCAGCGTCACCGTCACCGGGCCCTGGGGGGACCCCCCGGGGGGAGGCACCCAGGGAGGGGAACCCCCGAGGGCCACCTTCAACTGTCACCGCTGGCTGGACAGCGGCTGCTGGGAACTGCCCGAGGGGACAGGTGAGGGGAGGGGCACAGGTGTGGGAAAAGGGGACAGGTGAGAGAGGACAGGAACGGGGAGGGGCGGCAGGTGAGGGGAGAGGGGACAGGTGAGGGGAGGGGGGACAGGGGAGGGGAGAGGGGGAACAGGTGAGATGGGACAGGAACGGGGGGGAAGGTGAGGGGAGGGGGGACAGGTGAGAGGGGACAGTAACGGGGGGGCAGGTGAGGGGAGGGAGGACAGGTAAGGGGAGGGGGGACAGGTGAGGGGGGGACAGTGTGGGGAGAGGGGACAGGTAAGGGGAGAGGGATGTGGAGG
>JAUMJJ010000698.1:0-21555 GCA_033556795.1 Tapera naevia | reverse complement strand
ACCCGGGACCCCCCCCCCAGCCCCCCGGCACCCCTGAACCCCCAACCCCATGGGAACCCCGGGACCCCCCCCCCCCAGCTCCCGCCAAAACCCCTGAACCCCCGAACCCCAACCTCATGGGACCCCCCCAGGACCGCCCCCCAGCTCCCCGGCACCCCTGAACCCCCAAACCCTCCAAACAGCCCCCCCCGGGACTCTCCTCCCAGCTCCCCCCGACAGCCCCTGAACCCCTGAACCCCCAACCCCATGGGACCCCCCGGGACCCCCCCCCAGCTCCCCCCGACACCCCCTGAACCCCCAAACCCCATGGGAACCCCCAGCTCCCCCTGGCACCCCCCGAACCCCCAAACCCCATGGGACCCCCCGGGACCCCCCCCCAGCCCCCCGGCACCCCTGAACCCCCAACCCCATGGGAACCCCGGGACCACCCCCCAGCTCCCTGACACCCCTGAACCCCCGAACCCCAACCTCATGGGACCCCCCCAGGACCCCCCCCCCCCAGCTCCCCGACACCCCTGAACCTCCAAACCCTCCATACAGCCCCCCCGGGACCCCCCCCCAGCTCCCCCGACACCCCCTGAACCCCCAACCCCATGGGGACCCCCTGGCACCCCCCCCAGCTCCCCCGACACCCCCTGTACCCCCAACCCCATGGGACTCCCCGGGACCCCCCCCCATCTCCCCCCGACACCCCCTGAACCCCCGAACCTCCAACCCCCCAGGAACCCACCCCCACCTCCCCCTGGCACCCCTGAAACCCCAGAACCCCCAACCTCATGGGACCCCCCAGGACCCCCCCCCCCCAGCTCCCCCCGACACCCCTGAACCTCCAAACCCTCCATACAGCCCCCCTGGGACCCCCCCCCCCAGCTCCCCCCGGCACCCCTGAACCCCCGAGCCCCAAACCCCATGGGAACCCCGGGACCCCCCCCCAGCACCCCCGAACCCCAACCTCATGGGACCCCCCCCAGCACCCCCGAACCCCAACCTCATGGCACCCCCCCCAGGACACCCCCCCCCCCCCCCAGCCCCTCGGCACCCCTGAACCCCCGAGCCCCAAACCCCATGGGACCCCCCAGGACCCCCCCCCAGCTCCCCGACACCCCTGAACCCCCAACCCCATGTGAACCCCGGGACCCCCCCCCAGCTCCCGCCAAAATCCCTGAACCCCCGAACCCCCAACCCCATGGGAACCCCAGGACCCCCCCCCCCATCTCCCCCCGACACCCCCTGAACCCCCCGAACCTCCCACCCCATGGGACCCCCCCCAGCTCCCCCCGGCACCCTTGAACCCTTGAACCCCCAACCCCATGGGACCCCCTGGGACCCCCCCCAGCTCCCCCAACACCCCCTGAACCCCAACCTCATAGGACCCCCCGGGACCCCCCCCAGCTCCCCGACACCCCTGAACCTCCAAACCCTCCATGCAGCCCCCCTGGGACCCCCCCCCCCCCAGCTCCCCCCGACACCGCCTGAACCCCCAACCCCACCCCACCGCCCCCCCGGGACCCCCCCCGGCTCCCCCCGACACCCCTGAACCCCCAAACCCCCAAATACAGCCCCCCGGGACCCCCCCCAGCTCCCTGGCACCCCTGAACCCCCAAACCCCCAACACCGCCCCCCCGGGACCCCCCCCGGGACCCCACCCCCCCCCAGAACCCCCAAACACCCCTGGGACCCCCAATCTCCCCATAGCACCCCCAAACACCCCTGGGACCCCAACCCCCCCAGCACCCCCAAACCCTCCTGACTCCCAATTCCCCCCCCCCCCCCAGCACCCCCAAACACCCCTGGGTGCCCCCACCCAGAACCACTAAACCCCTCTCGCCCCCCCCCAGCACCCCCAAATCCTGGACCCCCCCTTTTTTAGGGGCAGCTGTGGATTTCTGGGGGGGGGGGGCTGATGCTTGGGTGGGTTCCCCCTCTTTTTAGGGTGAAGGGCTGTGGGTTTGGGGGGCTCTGGGTGCCTGGATCCCCCTTTTTTGGGGGGTGGGGGGTGGATTTTGGGGGTTCTGGACTCCCCTTTTTTTTTGGGGGGGGGGGGTGGATTTGGAGAGCCGGGACCCCTGGGTCCCCAGTTCTGGGGGGGGGGGGGGGTGAGTGGTGCAGATTTGGGGGTCCCAGATCCTTTGGTCCCCCCTTTTTTTTTTGGGGGGGGGGCAGATGTGAATTTGGGGGGGGGGGGGGGTCCTGGGTGCCCCCCTAAACCTTCCCCCCCCTCCCCCCCCCCTTCCAGAAGCCACCAAAGGAGAGGAAGAAGCCGGGGAGACCCCCCAAGCACCCCGGGGGCCGCGGGGGGAGCACGGTGAGTGCTGGGGACCCCCTGAATCCGGGGGGTCCCCCCCCACCCCCACCCCGGACGCCTGGGTCCCCCCAAAACCCCCTGATCCCCTCCCCCCCCCCCCCCAAAGCAGCTCCTGGGGACGGGAAGGGGGGGGGGGGGTGTTGTAATGATCCTAATAGAGGGGCCTCAGTATTGGGGTGCGGGTACCGTAATGGCACTAAGAGCTGCACCCAGGGGGCTGATAGTGGGGTGCAGGGGCCGTAATGCTCCTAATAGAGGCACTAGAGATTCTAATAGTGGGGTGCAGGTGCCATAATCCTTCTAATAGAGGCAGTAGAGGTTCTAATAGTGGGGTGCAGGTACCGTAATGCTCCTAATAGAGGCACTAGTGATTCTAATAGTGGGGTGCAGGTGCCGTAATGCTCCTAATAGAGGCAGTAATGATTCTAATAGTGGGGTGCAGGTGCCATAATCCTTCTAATAGATGCACATGAGATTCTAATAGTGGGGTGCAGGTGCCGTAATGCTCCTAAATAGAGGCAGTTGGGATTCTAATAGTGGGGTGCAGGTGCCGTAATGCTCCTAATAGAGGCACTAGAGGTTCGAATAGTGGGGTGCAGGTACCGTAATGCTCCTAATAGAGGCAGTTGGGATTCTAATAGTGGGGTGCAGGTACCGTAACGCTCCTAATAGAGGCAGTAGGGATTCTAATCGTGGGGTGCAGGTACCGTAATGCTCCTAATAGGTATTCCAGAGGACTTAATAGTGGCATGTGGGTACCGTAAAGCTCCTAATAACTACTGTAGAGGAGTCTGATAGTGGGGTACAGGTACCGTAATGCTCCTAGTAGATGCAGTAGGGATTCTAATAGTGGGGTGGTGGTACCGTAATGCTCCTAATAGATGCACTAGAGGTTCTAATAGTGGGGTGCAGGTGCCATAATGCATCTAATAGAGGCAGTAGGGATTCTAATAGTGGGGTGCAGGTGCCATAATGCTCCTAATAGATGGCAGTAATGATTCTAATAGTGGGGTGCAGGTACCATAATGCTCCTAATAGAGGCAGTAGAGGTTCTAATAGTGGGGTGCAGGTACCATAATTATCCTAATAGATGGCAGTAGGGATTCTAATAGTGGGGTGCAGGTGCCGTAATGCTCCTAATAGAGGCAGTAGGGGTTTTAATAGCTCGGTGCAGGTACCGTAATACTCCTAATAGATGCACTAGAGATTCTAATAGTGGGGTGCAGGTGCCGTAATGTTCCTAATAGATGCAGTAGAGGTTCTAATAGTGGGGTGCAGGTGCCATAATCCTTCTAATAGATACACTAGAGATTCTAATAGTGGGGTGCAGGTACTGTAATGCTCCTAATAGATGCACAAGAGGTTCTAATAGTGGGGTGCAGGTGCCGTAATGCTCCTAATAGAGGCAGTAATGATTCTAATAGTGGGGTGCAGGTACCGTAATGCTCCTAATAGATGACAGTAGTGGTACTAATAGTGGGGTGCAGGTACCATAATGCTCCTAATAGATGACAGTAGTGGTACTAATAGTGGGGTGCAGGTACCATAATGCTCCTAATAGGTGCAGTAGAGGTTCTAATAGTGGGGTGCAGGTGCCATAATCCTTCTAATAGATGCACTAGAGATTCTAATAGTGGGGTGCAGGTACCATAATGCTCGTAATAGGTGCAGTAGTGATTCTAATAGTGGGGTGCAGGTACCATAATGCTCCTAATAGATGCAGTAGTGGTTCTAATAGTGGGGTGCAGGTACCATAATACTCCTAATAGATGCACAAGAGGTTCTAATAGTGGGGTGCAGGTACCATAATGCTCCTAATAGGGGCAGTAGAGGTTCTAATAGTGGGGTGCAGGTGCCATAATCCTTCTAATAGATGTCCTAGAGATTCTAATAGTGGGGTGCAAGTACCATAATGCTTCTAATAGAGGCAGTAGAGGTTTGAATAGTGGGGTGCAGGTACCGTAATGCTCCTAATAGAGGCACTAGAGGTTCGAATAGTGGGGTGCAGGTGCCGTAATGCTCCTAATAGAGGCAGTAAAGGTTCGAATAGTGGGGTGCAGGTACCGTAATGCTCCTAATAGAGGCACTAGAGGTTCTAATAGTGGGGTGCAGGTACCGTAATGCTCCTAATAGATGCAGTAGAGGTTCTAATAATGGGGTGCAGGTGCCATAATCTTCCTAATAGAGGCAGTAATGATTCTAATAGTGGGGTGCAGGTACCATAATTATCCTAATAGATGGCAGTAGGGATTCTAATAGTGGGATGCAGGTACCGTAATGCTCCTAATAGATGCAGTAGAGGTTCTAATAGTGGGGTGCAGGTACCATAATGCTCCTAATAGAGGCAGTTGGGATTCTAATAGTGGGGTGCAGGTACCGTAATGCTCCTAATAGGTATTCCAGAGGACTTAATAGTGGCATGTGGGTACCGTAAAGCTCCTAATAACTACTGTAGAGGGGTCTGATAGTGGGGTACAGGTACCGTAATGCTCCTAGTAGATGCAGTAGGGATTCTAATAGTGGGGTGGTGGTACCGTAATGCTCCTAATAGATGCACTAGAGGTTCTAATAGTGGGGTGCAGGTGCCATAATGCATCTAATAGAGGCAGTAGGGATTCTAATAGTGGGGTGCAGGTGCCATAATTATCCTAATAGATGGCATTAGGGATTCTAATAGTGGGGTGCAGGTGCCGTAATGCTCCTAATAGAGGCAGTAATGATTCTAATAGTGGGGTGCAGGTGCCGTAATCCTCCTAATAGAGGCAGTAATGATTCTAATAGTGGGGTGCAGGTACCATAATTATCCTAATAGATGGCATTAGGGATTCTAATAGTGGGGTGCAGGTGCCGTAATGCTCCTAATAGATGGCAGTAATGATTCTAATAGTGGGGTGCAGGTGCCGTAATCCTCCTAATAGAGGCAGTAATGATTCTAATAGTGGGGTGCAGGTACCATAATTATCCTAATAGATGGCATTAGGGATTCTAATAGTGGGGTGCAGGTGCCGTAATGCTCCTAATAGAGGCAGTAGGGATTCTAATAGTGGGGTGCAGGTGCCGTAATGCTCCTAATAGATGGCAGTAATGATTCTAATAGTGGGGTGCAGGTACCATAATTATCCTAATAGATGGCATTAGGGATTCTAATAGTGGGGTGCAGGTGCCGTAATGCTCCTAATAGAGGCAGTAGGGATTCTAATAGTGGGGTGCAGGTGCCGTAATGCTCCTAATAGATGGCAGTAATGATTCTAATAGTGGGGTGCAGGTGCCATAATCTTTCTAATAGATGCACTAGAGTTTCTAATAGTGGGGTGCAGGTACCATAATGCTCCTAATAGAGGCAGTAGGGATTCTAATAGCGGGGTGCAGGTACCGTAATGCTTCTAATAGAGGCAGTAGAGGTTCTAATAGTGGGGTGCAGGTACCGTAATGCTTCTAATAGAGGCAGTAGAGGTTCTAATAGTGGGGTGCAGGTACCGTAATGCTTCTAATAGAGGCAGTAGTGGTTCTAATAGTGGGGTGCAGGTACCGTAATGCTCCTAATAGAGGCAGTAGAGGTTCTAATAGTGGGGTGCAGGTACCGTAATGCTCCTAATAGAGGCAGTAGAGGTTCTAATAGTGGGGTGCAGGTACCGTAATGCTCCTAATAGAGGCAGTAGAGGTTCTAATAGTGGGGTGCAGGTACCGTAATGCTCCTAATAGAGGCAGTAGAGGTTCTAATAGTGGGGTGCAGGTACCGTAATGCTTCTAATAGCTCCATCAGAGGGTCTAATAACGTGGTGCGCGTGCCGTAATGCTCTTAATAGCTATTTCTGGGCTCTAATAGTGTGGTGTAGGTACCGTAATGCTCCTAATAGTTACTCTAGGGGTGCTAATAATGCGGTAGAGGCACCGTAATGCTCCTAATAGCTGCTCCAGGGAGTCTAATAGTGTGGAGCAGGTGCCGTAATGTCCCTAATAGCTACTCCAGGGGTTCTAATAAGGTGGTGGAGGTACCATAATGCATGGAATAGCCACTCCAGGGGGGCTGATAGCGGGGTGCAGGTACCATAATGCTCCTAATAGATGCATGAGAGGGGCTGATAATGCGGTGCAGGTACCGTAATGCTTCTAATAGCTGCTTTATAGGGTGCAATAGTGTTGTGCAGGCACCGTAATGCTCCTAATAGCTGCCCCAGCGGTGCTGATGGGGTCCTGCAGGTACCGTAATGCTCCTAATAAGCCCATCAGAGGGTCTAATAACGTGGTGCAGGTACCGTAATAATGCTAATAGTTACTCCAGGGGGTTTAACAGCGTCCTGAAGGTTGTAGTGCTCCTAATAATTACCTAAGAGAACTTAATAATGAGGTGCAGGTACCGTAATGCTCCTAATAGCTGCTGCAAGGGGGCAAAACAGGTACTGTAATGCTCTTAATAGCTGTGTCAGCGGGGTCTAATAATGAGGTGCAGGTACCGTAATGCTCCTAATAGAGGCAGTAGAGATTCTAATAGTGGGGTGCAGGTACCGTAACGCTCCTAATAGGTGCAGTAGTGATTCTAATAATGGGGTGCAGGTACCGTAATGCTCCTAATAGGTGCAGTAGTGATTCTAATAGTGGGGTGCAGGTACCGTAATGCTCCTAATAGATGCACAAGACGTTCTAATAGTGGGGTGCAGGTACCGTAATGCTCCTAATAGATGCACAAGACGTTCTAATAGTGGGGTGCAGGTACCGTAATGCTCCTAATAGATGCACAAGACGTTCTAATAGTGGGGTGCAGGTACCGTAATGCTCCTAATAGATGCACAAGACGTTCTAATAGTGGGGTGCAGGTACCGTAATGCTTCTAATAGAGGCAGTAGAGATTCTAATAGTGGGGTGCAGGTGCCGTAATCCTTCTAATAGATGCGCTAGAGATTCTAATAGTGGGGTGCGGGTACGGTAATGCTCCTAATAGAGGCAGTAGAGGTTCTAATAGTGGGGTGCGGGTGCCGTAATGCTCCTAATAGATGCACAAGAGGTTCTAATAGTGGGGTGCGGGTGCCGTAATCCTTCTAATAGATGCACTAGAGATTCTAATAGTGGGGTGCAGGTACCGTAATGCTCCTAATAGAGGCAGTAGAGGTTTTAATAGTGGGGTGCAGGTACCGTAATGCTCCTAATAGATGCAGTAGTGGTTCTAATAGTGGGGTGCAGATACCGTAATGCTTCTAATAGCTCTCCTAGAGCATCTAACGGCGTGGGGCAGGTACCGTAATGCACTGAACAGCTGCTCTAGCTCAAAGTGGCTCTCTGATAGCGGGACTGCGACACTAGGTTTTGGGGTGCAGGTACCGTATTGCTCCTAAGAGCTGCCCCAGCCTCACTTTGGTGCCCTGATGATGATTTTTAGTGGGTGTTACTAACCTAATATTGGGGTGCAGGTACCGTATTGCTTCTAAGAGCTGCCCCAGCCTTAATTTAATGCCCTGGTGATGAGGTTTAGTGTCTTCTAATGCCCCAGTATTGGGGTGCAGGTACCGTATTGCTTCTAAGAGCCGCCCCAGCCTCACTTTGGTGCCCTGATGGTGAGGTTTAGTGGGTGTTACTACCCCAATATTGGGGTGCAGGTACCATATTGCTCCTAAGAGCCACTCCAGCCTTACTTTAGTGCCCTGGTGATGAAGTTTGGTGTCTTCTAGTGCCCCAATATTGGGGTGCAGGTACCGTATTACCCCTAAGAGCCGCCCCAGCCTCACTTTGGTGCCCTGATAATGAGGTTTAGTGGGTGTTACTATTCTAATATTGGGGTGCAGGTACCGTATTGCTCCTAAGAGCTGCCCCAGCCTCACTTTGGTGCCCTGATGGTGTGACTTAGTGTGTATTAATACCCCAGTATTGGGTGCAGGTACCGTATTGCCCCTAATAGCTGCCCCAGCCTTGCTTTAGTGCCCTGATAATGGGGTTTAGAGTGTTTTAATGCCCCAATATTGGGGTGCAGGTACCGTATTGCCCCTAATAGCTGCCCCAGCCTTACTTTAGTGCCCTGGTGATGAGGTTTAGTGTCTTTTAATGGCCCAGTATTGGGGTGCAGGTACCGTATTGCTCCTAAGAGCCGCCCCAGCCTCACTTTGGTGCCCTGATAATGATTTTTAGTGGGTGTCAATGCCCCAGTATTGGGGTGCAGGTACCGTATTGCTCCTAAGAGCCGCCCCAGCCTCACTTTGATTCCCTGATAATGATTTTTAGTGGGTGTTACTAATCTAATATTGGGGTGCAGGTACCGTATTGTTCCTAAGAGCCGCCCCAGCCTTACTTTAGTGCCCTGATGATGAGGTTTATTGTCTTTCAGTGCCCCAATATTGGGGTGCAGGTACCGTACTGCTCCTAAGAGCCGCCCCATCCTCACTTTGCTGGTCTAATTGGGAGTCCCAATGTGTTTTAATGCCCCAATATTGGGGTGCAGGTACCGTATTGCTCCTAAGAGCCGCCCCAGCCTCACTTTGGTGCCCTGATAATGATTTTTAGTGGGTGTTACTAATCTAATATTGGGGTGCAGGTACCATATTGCTCCTAAGAGTCGCCCCAGCCTTACTTTAATGCCCTGATGATGATTTTTAGTGGGTGTTAATGCCCCAATATTGGGGTGCAGGTACCGTATTGCCCCTAAGATCCGCCCCAGCCTTACTTTGGTGCCCTGGTGATGATTTTTAGTGGGTGTTACTATTCTAATATTGGGGTGCAGGTACCGTATTGCTCCTAAGATCTGCCCCAGCCTTACTTTGGTGCCCTGATGATGAGGTTTAGTGAGTGTTACTAACCCAATATTGGGGTGCAGGTACCGTATTGCCCCTAATAGCTGCTCCAGCCTTAATTTAGTGCCCTGGTGATGAGGTTTAGTGTCTTTTAATGGCCCAGTATTGGGGTGCAGGTACCGTATTACTCCTAAGAGCCGCCCCAGCCTCACTTTGGTGCCCTGATAATGAGGTTTAGTGGGTGTTACTAATCTAATATTGGGGTGCAGGTACTGTATTGCTCCTAAGAGTCGCCCCAGCCTCACTTTGGTGCCCTGATAATGATTTTTAGTGGGTGTCAATGCCCCCATATTGGGGTGCAGGTACCGTATTGCTTCTAAGAGCCGCCCCAGCCTCACTTTGGTGCCCTGATAATGAGGTTTAGTGGGTGTTACTATTCTAATATTGGGGTGTAGATACCGTATTGCTCCTAAGAGCTGCCCCAGCCTTACTTTGCTGGTCTAATTGGGAGTCCCAGTGTGTTTTAGTGCCCCAGTATTGGGGTGCAGGTACCGTATTGCTCCTAAGAGCCGCCCCAGCCTCACTTTGGTGCCCTGATGATGAGGTTTAGTGAGTGTTACTAACCCAATATTGGGGTGCAGGTACCGTATTGCCCCTAATAGCTGCTCCAGCCTTAATTTAGTGCCCTGGTGATGAGGTTTAGTGTCTTTTAATGGCCCAGTATTGGGGTGCAGGTACCGTATTACTCCTAAGAGCCGCCCCAGCCTCACTTTGGTGCCCTGATAATGAGGTTTAGTGGGTGTTACTAATCTAATATTGGGGTGCAGGTACTGTATTGCTCCTAAGAGTCGCCCCAGCCTCACTTTGGTGCCCTGATAATGATTTTTAGTGGGTGTCAATGCCCCCATATTGGGGTGCAGGTACCGTATTGCTTCTAAGAGCCGCCCCAGCCTCACTTTGGTGCCCTGATAATGAGGTTTAGTGGGTGTTACTATTCTAATATTGGGGTGTAGATACCGTATTGCTCCTAAGAGCTGCCCCAGCCTTACTTTGCTGGTCTAATTGGGAGTCCCAGTGTGTTTTAGTGCCCCAGTATTGGGGTGCAGGTACCGTATTGCTCCTAAGAGCCGCCCCAGCCTCACTTTGGTGCCCTGATGGTGAGGTTTAGTGGGTGTTACTACCCCAATATTGGGGTGCAGGTACCGTATTGCTCCTAAGAGCCACTCCAGCCTTACTTTAGTGCCCTGGTGATGAAGTTTGGTGTCTTCTAGTGCCCCAATATTGGGGTGCAGGTACCGTATTGCCCCTAAGAGCCGCCCCAGCCTCACTTTGGTGCCCTGATAATGAGGTTTAGTGGGTGTTACTATTCTAATATTGGGGTGCAGGTACCGTATTGCTCCTAAGAGCTGCCCCAGCCTCACTTTGGTGCCCTGATGGTGTGACTTAGTGTGTATTAATACCCCAGTATTGGGTGCAGGTACCGTATTGCCCCTAATAGCTGCCCCAGCCTTGCTTTAGTGCCCTGATAATGGGGTTTAGAGTGTTTTAATGCCCCAATATTGGGGTGCAGGTACCGTATTGCCCCTAAGAGCTGCCCCAGCCTTAATTTAGTGCCCTGGTGATGAGGTTTAGTGTCTTTTAGTGCCCCAATATTGGGGTGCAGGTACCGTATTGCTCCTAAGAGCCGCCCCAGCCTCACTTTGGTGCCCTGATAATGATTTTTAGTGGGTGTCAATGCCCCAGTATTGGGGTGCAGGTACCGTATTGCTCCTAAGAGCCGCCCCAGCCTCACTTTGATTCCCTGATAATGATTTTTAGTGGGTGTTACTAATCTAATATTGGGGTGCAGGTACCGTATTGTTCCTAAGAGCCGCCCCAGCCTTACTTTAGTGCCCTGATGATGAGGTTTATTGTCTTTCAGTGCCCCAATATTGGGGTGCAGGTACCGTACTGCTCCTAAGAGCCGCCCCATCCTCACTTTGCTGGTCTAATTGGGAGTCCCAATGTGTTTTAATGCCCCAATATTGGGGTGCAGGTACCGTATTGCCCCTAAGATCCGCCCCAGCCTTACTTTGGTGCCCTGGTGATGATTTTTAGTGGGTGTTACTATTCTAATATTGGGGTGCAGGTACCGTATTGCTCCTAAGATCTGCCCCAGCCTTACTTTGGTGCCCTGATGATGAGGTTTAGTGAGTGTTACTAACCCAATATTGGGGTGCAGGTACCGTATTGCCCCTAATAGCTGCTCCAGCCTTAATTTAGTGCCCTGGTGATGAGGTTTAGTGTCTTTTAATGGCCCAGTATTGGGGTGCAGGTACCGTATTACTCCTAAGAGCCGCCCCAGCCTCACTTTGGTGCCCTGATAATGAGGTTTAGTGGGTGTTACTAATCTAATATTGGGGTGCAGGTACTGTATTGCTCCTAAGAGTCGCCCCAGCCTCACTTTGGTGCCCTGATAATGATTTTTAGTGGGTGTCAATGCCCCCATATTGGGGTGCAGGTACCGTATTGCTTCTAAGAGCCGCCCCAGCCTCACTTTGGTGCCCTGATAATGAGGTTTAGTGGGTGTTACTATTCTAATATTGGGGTGTAGATACCGTATTGCTCCTAAGAGCTGCCCCAGCCTTACTTTGCTGGTCTAATTGGGAGTCCCAGTGTGTTTTAGTGCCCCAGTATTGGGGTGCAGGTACCGTATTGCTCCTAAGAGCCGCCCCAGCCTCACTTTGGTGCCCTGATGGTGAGGTTTAGTGGGTGTTACTACCCCAATATTGGGGTGCAGGTACCATATTGCTCCTAAGAGCCACTCCAGCCTTACTTTAGTGCCCTGGTGATGAAGTTTGGTGTCTTCTAGTGCCCCAATATTGGGGTGCAGGTACCGTATTGCCCCTAAGAGCCGCCCCAGCCTCACTTTGGTGCCCTGATAATGAGGTTTAGTGGGTGTTACTATTCTAATATTGGGGTGCAGGTACCGTATTGCTCCTAAGAGCTGCCCCAGCCTCACTTTGGTGCCCTGATGGTGTGACTTAGTGTGTATTAATACCCCAGTATTGGGTGCAGGTACCGTATTGCCCCTAATAGCTGCCCCAGCCTTGCTTTAGTGCCCTGATAATGGGGTTTAGAGTGTTTTAATGCCCCAATATTGGGGTGCAGGTACCGTATTGCCCCTAAGAGCTGCCCCAGCCTTAATTTAGTGCCCTGGTGATGAGGTTTAGTGTCTTTTAGTGCCCCAATATTGGGGTGCAGGTACCGTATTGCTCCTAAGAGTCACCCCAGCCTCACTTTGGTGCCCTGGTGATGATTTTTAGTGGGTGTTACTATTCTAATATTGGGGTGCAGGTACCGTATTGCTCTTAAGAGCCGCCCCACCTTACTTTAGTGCCCTGGTGATGAGCTTTAGTGGGTGTTACTACCCCAATATTGGGGTGCAGGTACCGTATTGCTTCTAAGAGCCGCCCCATCCTCACTTTGCTGGTCTAATTGGGAGTCCCAATGTGTTTTAATGCCCCAATATTGGGGTGCAGGTACCGTATTGCTCCTAAGAGCCACTCCAGCCTTACTTTAGTGCCCTGGTGATGAAGTTTGGTGTCTTCTAGTGCCCCAATATTGGGGTGCAGGTACCGTATTGCTCCTAAGAGCTGCCCCAGCCTCACTTTGGTGCCCTGATAATGAGGTTTAGTGGGTGTTACTACCCCAGTATTGGGGTGCAGGTACCGTATTGCCCCTAATAGCTGCTCCAGCCTTAATTTAATGCCTTGGTGATGAGGTTTAGTGTCTTCTAATGCCCCAGTATTGGGGTGCAGGTACCGTATTGTTCCTAAGAGCCGCCCCAGCCTTACTTTAGTGCCCTGATAATGAGGTTCAGTGTCTTTCAGTGCCCCAATATTGGGGTGCAGGTACCGTATTGCTCCTAAGAGTCGCCCCAGCCTCACTTTGGTGCCCTGGTGATGATTTTTAGTGGGTGTTACTATTCTAATATTGGGGTGCAGGTACCGTATTGCCCCTAAGAGCTGCCCCAGCCTCACTTTGGTGCCCTGATAATGATTTTTAGTGGGTGTCAATGCCCCAATATTGGGGTGCAGGTACCGTATTGCCCCTAAGAGCCGCCCCATCCTCACTTTGCTGCCCTGATAATGAGGTTTCGTGGGTGTTCCCACCCCAATATTGGGGTGCATTTACCGTAACGTCCCTAAGAGCTGCTCCCACCCCCTCGCACCCCCCTCCTAGAGCACCCCTTAACCCTGCTTGGCGCTGCTCCCCCCCCCCCTTCCTCAGCCGCTGCCGCACTAACGCTGCCAGGGTTGGGGGGGGGGGTGGGGGGGGGGAGGAAAGTGGGGTGTGGGGGGGGTGGGGTCTGGGTTTTGGGGTTCGGGGGGGGTGACCCCGCTCTCTGCCGCAGCGGGGGCGGCGCCAGCGGGGCCTGCGGCGCTGCGGGTCCTGCGCCTCCTGCCTGCGCCGGGGCGACTGCGGCCGCTGCGACTTCTGCCGCGACAAACCCAAATTTGGGGGGCGCAACCGCAAGCGCCAGAAGTGCCGCTGGAGGCAGTGCCTGCGCCACGCCATGGTGGGTGCCCTCCCCAGTGCCTCCCAGTCCCTCCCAGTCCATCCCAGTCCATCCCCAGGGACCCTCAGCCACCCGACACCCCAACCCCTTGCTCCCGCTGACAACCCCCCCCCCCCCCTTTACACCGTCCTATGGGGAAACTGAGGCAAGGGGGGGGGCCTCCCCCTACCAGTATGGACCAGTATGGACCAGTTTAGACCAGTATAGCATAGTATGGCCCAGTTTAGATCCATATAGCCTAAGGTAGTCCAGTATGGCTTTGTATGGACCTAGTTAGGCAAACCAGTATGGACCAGTTTGGCCCAGTATGGCCTAGTTTAGATCCATACAGCCTAAGGTAGTCCAGTATGGTTTTGTATGGACCTGGTTAGGCAAACCAGGATGGATCAGTTTGGCCCAGTATGGCCCAGTTTAGATCCATACAGCCTAAGATAGTCCAGTATGGCTTTGTATGGACCTGGTTACACCCACCAGTATGGACCAGTATGGACCAGTTTAGACCAGTATAGCGTAGTGTGGCCCAGTTTAGATCTGTATAGCCTAAGGTAGTCCAGTATGGTTTTGTATGGACCTGGTTACACCCACCAGTATGGCCCAGTTTGGCCCAGTATGGCCCAGTTTAGATGAACATGGTTTGATATAGTCCAGTATGGCTTTGTATGGACCTGGTTAGGCAAACCAGGATGGACCAGTTTGGCCCAGTATGGCCCAGTTTAGATCCATACAGCCTAAGGTAGTCCAGTATGGCTTTGTATGGACCTGGTTACACCCACCAGTATGGACCAGTTTGGCCCAGTATGGCCTAGTCTGGCCTAGTTTAGATTCACTCCGCCTAAGGTAGTCCAGTATGGCTTTGTATGGACCTAATTAGGCAAACCAGTATGGACCAGTTTGGCCCAGTACGGCCTAGTATGGCCTAGTTTAGATCCATACAGCCCAAGATAGTCCAGTATGGCTTTGTATGGACTTGTTTAGGCAAACCAGGATGGACCAGTTTGGCCCAGTATGGCCCAGTTTAGATCCATACAGCCTAAGGTAGTCCAGTATGGTTTTGTATGGACCTGGTTAGGCAAACCAGTATGGACCAGTTTGGCTCAGTATGGCCCAGTTTAGATCCATACAGCCTAAGGTAGTCCAGTATGGCTTTGTATTGACCTGGTTACACCCACCAGTATGGACCAGTATGGCCCAGTTTAGATCCATACAGCCTAAGGTAGTCCAGTATGGCTTTGTATGGACCTGGTTAGGCAAACCAGGATGGACCAGTTTGGCCCAGTATGGCCCAGTTTAGATGAACATGGTTTGATATAGTCCAGTATGGCTTTGTATGGACCTGGTTAGGCAAACCAGCATGGACCAGTTTGGCCCAGTATGGCCCAGTTTAGATCTATACAGCCTAAGGTAGTCCAGTATGGCTTTGTATTGACCTGGTTACACCCACCAGTATGGACCAGTATGGACCAGTTTGGCCCAGTATGGCCCAGTTTAGATCCATGCAACCTAAGGTAGTCCAGTATGGCTTTGTATGGACCTGGTTAGACCCACCAGTATGGACCAGTTTAGATCTATACAGCCTAAGGTAGTCCAGTATGGTTTTGTATGGACCTGGTTAGGCAAACCAGTATGGACCAGTTTGGCCCAGTATGGCCCAGTTTAGATCCACCTGGCCTAAGGTAGTCCAGTATGGCTTTGTATTGACTTGGTTACACCCACCAGTATGGACCAGTTTGGCCCAGTATGGCCTAGTCTGGCCTAGTTTAGATTCACTCCGCCTAAGGTAGTCCAGTATGGCTTTGTATGGACCTAATTAGGCAAACCAGTATGGACCAGTTTGGCCCAGTACGGCCTAGTATGGCCTAGTTTAGATCCATACAGCCCAAGATAGTCCAGTATGGCTTTGTATGGACTTGTTTAGGCAAACCAGGATGGACCAGTTTGGCCCAGTATGGCCCAGTTTAGATCCATACAGCCTAAGGTAGTCCAGTATGGTTTTGTATGGACCTGGTTAGGCAAACCAGTATGGACCAGTTTGGCCCAGTATGGCCCAGTTTAGATCCATACAGCCTAAGGTAGTCCAGTATGGCTTTGTATGGACCTGGTTACACCCACCAGTATGGCCCAGTTTGGCCCAGTATGGCCCAGTTTAGATGAACATGACTTGAGATAGTTCAGTATGGCTTTGTATGGACCTGGTTAGGCAAACCAGTATGGACCAGTTTGGCCTAGTATGGCCCAGTTTAGATCCATACGGCCTAAGGTAGTCCAGTATGGCTTTGTATGGTCCTGATTAGACCCACCAGTATGGACCAGTTTGGACCAGTATGGCCCAGTTTAGATGAACATGACTTGAGATAGTTCAGTATGGCTTTGTATAGACCTGGTTAGGCAAACCAGGATGGACCAGTTTGGCCCAGTATGGCCCAGTTTAGATCCACCTGGCCTAAGGTAGTCCAGTATGGCTTTGTATTGACCTGGTTACACCCACCAGTATGGACCAGTTTGGCCCAGTATGGCCTAGTCTGGCCTAGTTTAGATCCACTCCGCCTAAGGTAGTCCAGTATGGCTTTGTATGGACCTGTTAGGCAAACCAGTATGGACCAGTTTGGCCCAGTATGGCCCAGTTTAGATGAACATGACTTGAGATAGTCCAGTATGGTTTTGTATGGACCTGGTTAGGCAAACCAGTATGGACCAGTTCGGCTCAGTATGGCCCAGTTTAGATCCATGCAGCCTAAGGTAGTCCAGTATGGCCTTGTATGGACCTGGTTACACCCACCAGTATGGCCCAGTTTGGCCCAGTATAGTCTAGTATGGCCCAGTTCAGATCAACCTGCCTGAAGGTAGTCCAGTATGGCTTTGTGTGGTCCTGATTAGACCCACCAGTATGGGCCAGTTTGGACCAGTTTGCCCCCAGTTTAGCCCAGTATGCACTGGTGTGGTCCAGTATGAGCCAGTATGGCTCAGTTTGGCTTTGTATGGACCAGTTGCGCCCAGTATGACCCAGTTTAGCTCTCAATAGCCCAGTTTGGCCCAGTATGACTTAGTTTGGCCTTGTATGGCTTAGTATGGACCAGTATTGCTCATTTGGGTCCAGTATGGCCCAGTTAGGACCAGTATGATTTGGTACAGCCTGGTTGGGTTCAGCATGAGGTGCTATGGCCCAGTTTAGACCAGTATGGCCCAGAATCATCTAATGTGGACTGGTGTGGCTGAGTTTGGTCCAGTATGGCCCAGTATGGCTTAATGTGGTCCAGTACGGTCTACCTTGGACTGGTTTGAACTGGTGTGGTTTGGTATGGCCTAATATTGGCCCAGTTTGGACCAGTATGGCCTAGTACGGACCAGCATGTACTGGTGTGGCCCAGCTTGGTGCAATATGGACTGGTATGGACTGGAATGAACTGGTTTGGCCCAGAATGGACCAGTATGACCGGGTTTGGCTTCGTATGGTCCAATACGGCCCAGTTTGGCTGCGTATGGCCTGAGCTTGTACCATTATAGACCAGTATGGCTTAATGTAGACCAGTTTACACCAGTACAGCCCAGTGCGGGCTGCTGTGGCCCAGTCCAGCCCAGTATGGGCCAGTATGGCCCAGTCCAACCCAGTGTGGGCCGTTATGGCCCAATCCAGCCCAGTATGGCCCAGTCCAGGCCGATATGGGTCATTATGGCCCAGTCCAGCTCACTATGGCCCAGTCCAGCCCAGTATGGCCCAGTCCAGCCCAGTATGGCTCAGTCCAGCCCAATAGGGGTCACTATGGTCCAATCCAGCCCAATATGGGTCACTATGGCCCAGTATGGCCCAGTCCAGCCCAATATGGGTCATTATGGCCCAGTATGGCTCAGTCCAGTCCAATATGGGTCACTATGGCCTAGTCCAGCCCAGTCTGGCCCAGTCTGGACTGCAATGGCCAAGTCCAGCCCAATATGGGTCATTAGGGCCCAGTCCAGCCCAGTATGGCCCAGTCTGGACTGCTATGGCCAAGTCCAGCCCAATATGGCTCATTAGGGCCTAGTCCAGCCCAGTATGGCCCAGTATGGACCACTATGGCCAAGTCCAGCCCAATATAGGTCATTAGGGCCCAGTCCAGCCCAGTATGGCCCAGTCCGGCCCAGTCTGGCCCAGTCTGGACCGCTATGGCCAAGTCCAGCCCAATATGGGTCATTAGGGCCCAGTCCAGCCCAGTATGGCCCAGTCTGGCCCAGTATGGACTGCTATGGCCAAGTCCAGTCCAATATGGCTCGTTAGGGCCTAGTCCAGCCCAGTATGGCCCAGTATGGACCACTATGGCCAAGTCCAGCCCAATATGGGCATTAGGGCCCAGTCCAGCCCAGTCTGGCCCAGTCTGGACCACTATGGCCAAGTCCAGCCCAATATGGTTCATTAGGGCCCAGTCCAGCCCAGTATGGGTCACTATGGGTCACTATGGCCCAGTCCATCCCAGTATGGGTCATTAGGGCCCACTATGGCCCAGTCCAGCCCAGTATGGCCCAGTCCAGCCCAGTATGGGTCATTAGGGCCCACTATGGCCCAGTCCAGCCCAGTATGGCCCAGTCCAGCCCAGTATGGGTCATTAGGGCCCACTATGGCCCAGTCCAGCCCAGTATGGCCCAGTCCAGCCCAGTATGGGTCATTAGGGCCCACTATGGCCCAGTCCAGCCCAGTATGGCCCAGTCCAGCCCAGTATGGGTCATTAGGGCCCACTATGGCCCAGTCCAGCCCACTATGGCCCAGTCCAGCCCAGTATGGGTCATTAGGGCCCACTATGGCCCAGTCCAGCCCAGTATGGCCCAGTCCATCCCAGTATGGGTCATTAGGGCCCAGTATGGCCCAGTCCAGCCCACTATGGCCCAGTCCAGCCCAGTATGGGTCACTATGGCCCACTATGGCCCAGTCCAGCCCAGTATGGGTCATTAGGGCCCACTATGGCCCAGTCCAGCCCAGTATGGCCCAGTCCATCCCAGTATGGGTCATTAGGGCCCAGTATGGCCCAGTCCAGCCCAGTATGGCCCAGTCCAGCCCAGTATGGCCCAGTATGGCCCACTATGGCCCAGTCCAGCCCAGTATGGCCCAGTCCAGCCCAGTATGGCCCAGTATGGACCACTATGGCCCAGTCCAGCCCAGTATGGCCCAGTCCAGCCCATTTCCAGGGGGTCCCTTTAACTGGGGGGGGTTGGGGGCGTTACAAGGGCGATTGGGCCCCCTCTGCTTCGCTTGGCTTTGCTTGGGGGGGGCTGGGGGGGGGGGCACGGAATGTGGGGTCCCCTTTCCCCACCCCCCCCTTTCTCCCCAAGCCTCCCCCCCCCCCTCCCCCCAAATTGGGGGGGTGTCCCCCCCCCCTCCCCCCCCCACCCTGACCCCCACCCCCACCCCCCCCCCCCCCCCACCCCACCCCCCACCGAGGTTTCTCTCCCGGCGCAGACCCGGCTGCTTCCGGCCGAGGGGGGGGATCTGGGGGGGCCCCTCTGCCCCCTCCCCCCCCGCCCCCACCCCCGCCGCCGCCGCTCCTCCCCCCGCAAGGTAACGGGACCCCCCCCACCCCCAAAAAAACCCCCCCCCCAAAAAAACCCCCCCCCCAAAAAAAACCCACCCCCTCAGACCCTGCCCCCCCCCCAAAATCCATGGGAACCCCCCCAAAAATGCCCCCTCAACCCCACCCCCCCCAAAGCACCCCCCACCCCCCAAAAAACCCCCCCCCCCACCCCTAAACCCCCCCCCAAAACCCTGCCCCCCCCACGAGGTAATGGGACCCCCCCTCAAAAAAACACCACCCCCCCCCCAAAGAGCACCCCCACCCCTAACCCCCCCCAAACCCTGCCCCCCCCCCAAACAAGGTAATGGGACCCCCCCCAAAAACCACCCCCTCAGACCCTGCCCCCCACCCAAACCCTGCCCCCCTCACCCCAAAATCCATGGGAACCCCCCAAACCCCCCCCCCCAAAGAGCACCCCCACCCCTAAACCCCCCCCAACCCTGCCCCCCCCCAAGGTAATGGGACCCCCCCTCAAAAAAACCACCCCATATCCCAAAAGCACCCCCCACCCCCCCAAAAAACCACCCCCCAAACCCTGCCCCCCCCCCAAAAATACCCCCCCCACCCCCAAAATCCATGGAACCCCCCCAAAACCACCCCCCCAAGAGCACCCCCACCCCTAACCCCCTCCCCAAACCCTGCCCCCCACCCCAAAAAATACCCCCCCCCAAAATCCATGGGACCCCCCCCCCACAACAAGGTAATGGGACCCCCCCCAAAACCCACCCCCTCAGACCCTCCCCCCCACCCAAAACCCTGCCCCCCCACCCCCAAAATCCATGGGAACCCCCCCAAAAATGCCCCCTCAACCCCACCCCCCCCAAAGCACCCCCCACCCCCCAAAAAACCCCCCCCCCACCCCTAAACCCCCCCCCAAAACCCTGCCCCCCCCCACGAGGTAATGGGACCCCCTCTCAAAAAAACACCACCCCCCCCCCACCAAATGCACCCCCCACCCCCCAAAAAACCCCCCCTCAGACCCTGCCCCCACCCCAAAATCCATGGGAACCCCCCAAACCCCCCCCCAAGAGCACTCCCACCCCTAAACTCCCCCCAAACCCAGCCCCCCCCCCCCCAAAAATACCCCCCCCCAAAATCCATGGGATCCCCCCAAACCCCCCCCCCAAAGAGCACCCCCACCCCTAACCCCCCCCCAAACCCTGCCCCCCCCCAAGGTAATGGGACCCCCTCTCAAAAAAACCACCCCATACCCCAAAAGCACCCCCCACCCCCCCAAAAAAAACACCCCCCAAACCCTGCCCCCCACCCAAAAATGCCCCCCCACCCCCAAAATCCATGGGACCCCCCCCAAGAGCACCCCCCACCCCCCAAAAAAAACACCCCCCCAAACCCTGCCCCCCCAAAAATACCCCCAAAAGCACCCCCACCCCCCCAAAAAAACCTCCCCAACCCTCCCAAAACCCTGCCCCCCAAAAAAATGCCCCCCCAACCCCAAAATCCATTCAACCCCCCCAAAAGATAATGGGACCCCCAAAAAATGCCCCCCCCAAAACACCCCCACCCCCCAAAAAACCCTCCCTACCCCCCCCCAAAACCCATGGACCCCCCCCAAAAGCACCCCACCCCCCCAAACCCTGCCCCCCCCCCCCCCAAAATCCATGGGACCCCCCCAAAAAGCTCATGGGACCCCCCCACCCCCCCAAAATAACCCCCCCCCAAAAGCACCCCCTAAACCACCCCCACCCTCCAAACCCCCCCAACCCCCCCCCAAGAAGGTAATGGGACCCCCCCCCAAAAAATATCCCCTCAGACCCTGCCCCCCCACCCAAAACCACCCCCACCCCAAAATCCATGGGACCCCCCCCAAAAACCACCCCCCAACCCCCCCCCAAACTCTGCCCCCCACCCAAAAATACCCCCAAAAGCACCCCCACCCCCCAAAAAAAACCTCCTCACCCCCCCCAAAACCCTGCCCCCCCCCCAAAATCCATGGGACCCCCCAAAAAGCTCATGTGACCCCCCCACCCCCCCAAAATACCCCCCCCCAAAAGCACCCCCTAAACCACCCCCAACCCCCCCCCAAACCCTGCCCCCCCCCCAAAAAATTACCCCCCCCAAATCCATGGGACCCCCCCCCCCAAATAACAGCCCCCCCCATGACCCCCCCCTCCCCAAAATCCCAGAGCCCCCCCCTCAAACTGCCCCAGACCCCCCCCCCTCCCCCCCCAAAACCCCTTTCAACCACCCCAGGACCCCCCCAAGACCCCCCCCAGATCCCCCCAAATCCCAGCCCCCCCCCCCCCCCCAAATGCCCCCCCCCCCCCCCCAGGACCCATGGGTGCCCCTCAAATCCCTGGAACCCCCCCCCCCCCCCAAAACAATGCCCCCCCCCAAAGTCATTGCCCCACCCCCACCCCAGCACCCCCCCCCCCAAAATCCATGGGGAACCCCCAACTCCCCCCTCCCTCAATCCTCCCC
>JAUMJJ010000697.1:0-30000 GCA_033556795.1 Tapera naevia | reverse complement strand
GGTAGCAGGACTATTCCGACGAAACTTTGTTCCGGTACAGCTTTCTAAAGTACCCGATGGATTTATTGATCGTTCACAGCACGAGAAATCCGCAACGCCTTGCACGAAGTACCTCCTCATACTAGCTTCAAGCCCATTCTTTCCACCATACACCACTGACACTACTTGCTCTTTTGCGCCTCGGGTTCCTATTTCAGGGTCATCAATTGGTAGTTGGATATATATTGGTTTTCACAGATGCAACCGAGCTCTGTCAGGGGCACTTTGCCTCGTAATCCCGACATCTTTCTGCCTTTTGTCTACTGGTTCCCTCTCTTCCCTTCGGGAGCCTTCACAGGTTGCCCATGGTAGTTAGAGCAGGAGCTTACAATCTATTTACCTGGGCTACAATGGTCCACGGGCCTTTTTATCACTTTCAGAGAATCACTCAATGAGACGGTCGACGTATCCGGGGAATCATCTCAACACTGATGCACTTTAGATAGCCCTCACATACTTGATCCGACTAGCTTAACTCCCGTGTGGCAGGATAATGCATGCATAGGGTATATGATTTTTCGATTTTCGCCCCCCCGGGCGATTTTAACAACACTAGGAATTTCCGACTAAACCATAATTTTCCACCCATCACAATTTTTATCATCACATTTCACATTTTCCCACTCTAGACAAACTACATTAATAAACAAATTCGTTACTTAACAAAAATTTTTTTACATCATACATCACAAAACATCATCAAACAATCCAGTAAAAATTCATTAAATAAACAAACACTTACATTTGTCACCATCACAAACATAATACATCAAAACATACCTCAGAAAAAAAGGAATTAAACCTTTATCACCAACTCCCAAAGCTGGTATTCTAAATTAAACTATTTTCTGATAACCCCACTAAACTGCCCGAATAGCCCCACGCGACAACCCCCGCACAACCTCCAAAACTACGAACAACGTCAACAACAAACCTCACCCCGCCACCAAGAACATCCCAAACCCCAAAGAATAAAACATTGCCACACCACTAAAATCCAACCGCACCAAAAACATACCTCCATTATCAACAGTAACTAACCCAACCTTTCAACACTCAACCACACCTCCTACAACCACACCAACAACAACAACCAAAAATAACCCAACCCCATACCCCACTACTCCCCAATCCCCCCAAGCCTCTGGAAACGGCTCCGCTGCCAAAGAAACAGAGTATACAAACACCACTAACATTCCCCCTAAATACACCATAAAAAGCACTAAAGACACAAACGAAACTCCCAAACTCAACAACCACCCACATCCTATCACAGATGCCAACACCAAACCAACCACCCCATAATATGGCGAAGGATTAGACGCAACCGCCAACCCACCCAACACAAAACCTACACCCAAGAAAAAAACAAAATAAGTCATAATAATTCCTGCTTGGCCTCTCTCCAAGATCTATGGCCTGAAAAACCATCGTTGTAAACTTCAACTACAAGAACACCCTACAAACAAACCATACATCATCATTATATTGTAAACATCATCTTTTATTACTTATCTTATACACATTTTTTCACTTTTTACACTCCACCGCCGCTGGAGTTACATTAAAATAATTCCACCACTTTGTACACCACATCACTTATTATTTACATATTTATTATATATATTTTTACCAAATATTAAAAAACCCACCTACAACAAAACAAACAACAAACAACAAACAACAAACAACAAACAACAAACAACAAACAACAAACAACAAACAACAAACAACAAACAACAAACAACAAACAACAAACAACAAACAACAAACAACACAAGCCCCTTTCACGTCCTCGTAGCTTAAATAAAAGCATAGCACTGAAGATGCTAAGATGGTTAGCCCTACCTCCCCGAGGACAAAAGACTTAGTCCTAACCTTACCGTTAGTTCTTGCTAGATATATACATGCAAGTATCCGCATTCCAGTGTAAATGCCCTTAGCCTTCTTGTCAAGATAAAAGGAGCAGGTATCAGGCACACCCCATATCAAAGTAGCCCAAGACGCCTTGCTTAGCCACACCCCCACGGGCATTCAGCAGTAATTAACATTAAGCAATAAGTGTAAGCTTGACTTAGTTATAGCAACCAGAGTTGGTAAATCTTGTGCCAGCCACCGCGGTCATACAAGAGACTCAAATTAACGGTAATACGGCGTAAAGAGTGGTACATGCAGTATCTTGACATTTAAGATCAAAATGTAACCAAGCTGTCATAAGCTCAGATTACAACTAAAGCCGCCCTAAAAGAGATCTTAAATCCTTAGACAAACTAGATCCACGAAAGCCAGGACCCAAACTGGGATTAGATACCCCACTATGCCTGGCCCTAAATCTTGATATCTTCCCATATACAAAGATATCCGCCTGAGAATTACGAGCACAAACGCTTAAAACTCTAAGGACTTGGCGGTGTCCCAAACCCACCTAGAGGAGCCTGTTCTATAATCGATAACCCACGATTTACCCAACCGACTCTAGCCCTAAGCCAGCCTACATACCGCCGTCGCCAGCTCACCTTTTTGAAAGAACAACAGTGGGCACAATAACCATACTTCGCTAACAAGACAGGTCAAGGTATAGCTTATGAGTCGGGAGCAATGGGCTACATTTCCTAACACTAGGAAACACGGAAGGGAGTGTGAAACCATTCCCGGAAGGCGGATTTAGCAGTAAATAGGGACAATGAGAGCCCCATTTAAATTGGCCCTGGGACACGTACATACCGCCCGTCACCCTCGTCACAACCACATTCCCTTAATAAATTAATACTACATTACTAGGTAAAGATGAGGTAAGTCGTAACAAGGTAAGTGTACCGGAAGGTGTACTTAGCATACCAAGGCGTAGCTACAACACCAAAGCATTCAGCTTACACCTGAAAGATATCTGCCATCACCCAGATCGCCTTGAAGCCAAACTCTAGCCCAACCCTTCATATCTAATTAACCAAAAAACTAACTTCATCACTTAACTAAAACATTCAATAAACCTAGTATAGGCGATAGAAAAGGACATCATCCGGAGCGATAGAGCCCCTGTACCGCAAGGGAAAGATGAAATAATAATGAAAACCTAAGCATATAATAGCAAAGACAAAATCTTGTACCTTTTGCATCATGATTTAGCCAGAACCACCAAGCAAAACGGATTTAAGCTTGCCCCCCCGAAACCCAAGCGAGCTACTCACGAGCAGCTATACATGAGCGAACCCGTCTCTGTCGCAAAAGAGTGGGATGACTCGTTAGTAGAGGTGAAAAGCCAACCGAGCTGGGTGATAGCTGGTTGCCTGTGAAACGAATTTAAGTTCTCTCTAGACCTCCCTCTAAGGAAACCTAACCAAACCCCCATGTAGAAGGTCAAGAGTAATTTAAAGGGGGTACAGCCCCTTTAAAAAAGAAAACAATCTCCCCTAGCGGATAAACACCACACCCACATCCTTACTGTAGGCCTTTAAGCAGCCATCATTAAAGAATGCGTCAAAGCTCGCCTCTTAAAAATACTAAAACAACATGACTCCCTTACCACTAACAGGCTAACCTATCCCTATAGAAGAACTTATGCTAAAATAAGTAACTTGGAACATTTCCCTCCCTAGCGCAAGCTTACATCATTTAATTATTAACAGACCATAATTAATACCTCAATTCTAACAAGACAAAATATTAAACATACTGTTAACCCAACCCAGGTGCGCATATTAGAAAGATTAAAATCTACAAAAGGAACTCGGCAAACCCAAGACCCGACTGTTTACCAAAAACATAGCCTTTAGCCAACCAAGTATTAAAGGTGATGCCTGCCCAGTGACAGAACGTTTAACGGCCGCGGTATCCTAACCGTGCGAAGGTAGCGCAATCAATTGTCTCATAAATCGGGACTTGTATGAATGGCTAAACGAGGTCTTAACTGTCTCCTGTAGATAATCAGTGAAATTGATCTTCCTGTGCAAAAGCAGGAATGAACCCATAAGACGAGAAGACCCTGTGGAACTTAAAAATCAATGGCCATCACCAACACTAACCAAGCCTACTAGGCCTACAACTTACTAGACAATGGCTCATATTTTTTGGTTGGGGCGACCTTGGAGAAAAACAAATCCTCCAAAAATAAGACCACAACTCTTAACTAAGAGTGACATCTCAATGTGCTAATAGTAATCAGACCCAGTACAACTGAGTAATGAACCAAGCTACCCCAGGGATAACAGCGCAATCTCCTTCAAGAGCCCATATCGACAAGGAGGTTTACGACCTCGATGTTGGATCAGGACATCCTAATGGTGCAGCCGCTATTAAGGGTTCGTTTGTTCAACGATTAACAGTCCTACGTGATCTGAGTTCAGACCGGAGCAATCCAGGTCGGTTTCTATCTATGACTAGGCCTTCCCTAGTACGAAAGGACCGGGAAAGCAGGGCCAATATTACCCAACACGCCCTCCCTCAAGTAGTGAACTCAACTAAACTACTATAATGGATATTAACATATAACCAATGCCCTAGAAAAGGGCCGCTAGCGTGGCAGAGCTTGGTAAATGCAAAAGGCTTAAGCCCTTTACCCAGAGGTTCAAGTCCTCTCCCTAGCTTTCATCAACTATGTCAAAACCCTCTACCCTTACCCTCCTCTTTATATCACTGTCCTATGCTATCCCAATTTTACTTGCTGTAGCCTTCCTAACCCTAGTAGAACGAAAAATCCTAAGCTACATACAATCCCGAAAAGGCCCAAACGTTGTAGGCCCATTTGGTTTACTACAACCTGTAGCAGATGGTGTAAAACTATTTATTAAAGAACCAATCCGACCATCTACTTCATCTCCATTCTTATTTATCGTAACCCCAATACTAGCACTACTATTGGCAATCACAATCTGAATCCCCCTCCCACTTCCATTTTCCCTAGCCGACTTGAACCTAGGACTACTATTCCTGTTAGCCATATCAAGCCTAGCCGTATACTCAATCCTATGATCTGGATGAGCCTCCAACTCAAAATATGCCCTAATCGGAGCCCTACGTGCAGTAGCACAAACAATTTCATATGAAGTTACACTAGCTATCATCCTGCTCTCCGTAATTATATTAAGCGGAAACTACTCCCTAAATACCCTCATTACCACCCAAGAACCACTTTACCTTATCTTCTCTTCCTGACCCCTTGCAATGATATGGTATATTTCAACCCTAGCCGAAACAAACCGTGCCCCATTCGACCTCACAGAAGGAGAGTCAGAACTAGTCTCCGGATTTAATGTCGAATACGCTGCAGGTCCTTTCGCTCTTTTCTTCCTAGCCGAATACGCAAACATTATACTAATAAACACACTAACCACCATTCTATTCCTCAACCCAAGTTCACTAAACCCACCCCTAGAGCTATTCCCTATTATTATAGCTACAAAAATCCTACTACTGTCCTCTGGTTTTCTATGAGTTCGCGCCTCATATCCTCGATTCCGCTACGACCAGCTCATACACCTCCTATGAAAAAATTTCTTACCACTAACACTAGCCCTATGCTTATGACACACCAGCATACCAATCTGTTATGCAGGATTACCCCCATACTCAAGACATGCCCAAGGAAATGTGCCTGAACAAAAGGATCACTATGATAAAGTGAATATAGAGGTACACTAACCCTCTCATTTCCTATCTGAACACCTTAGAAAAGTAGGACTCGAACCTACACAAAAGAGATCAAAGCTCTTCATACTTCCTCTATATTATTTCCTAGTAGAGTCAGCTAACAAAGCTATCGGGCCCATACCCCGAAAATGATGGTTTAACTCCCTCCCCTACTAATGAGCCCATATGCAAAACTAATCTTCACACTAAGTCTTATACTAGGCACAGCCATTACAATCTCAAGCAACCACTGAATTATGGCCTGAACAGGCCTAGAAATCAATACCCTAGCAATTATCCCATTAATCGCCAAATCCCATCACCCACGCGCAATTGAAGCTACAATTAAGTACTTCCTAGTCCAAGCTACTGCATCAGCACTAATCCTATTTACAAGCATTATCAATGCCTACTCAAACGGCCAGTGAGACCTCACTCAACTAAACCACCCAACAGCCTGCATTCTACTTACAACTGCAATCGCAATAAAACTTGGACTAGTACCATTTCACTTTTGATTTCCAGAAGTCATCCAAGGATCATCTATAACCACAGCACTTTTATTATCTACAATCATAAAACTGCCACCACTCACTATTTTATTTATAGTATCCCCATCCCTCCACCCAACACTACTAACCTTCATAGCCATTGCCTCTGCAGCCTTAGGGGGCTGAATAGGCCTAAACCAAACACAAACCCGAAAAATCCTAGCTTTCTCATCTATTTCCCACCTAGGCTGAATAACCATTATTCTAATCTACAGCCCTAAACTCACCATAATCAACTTCTATGTATATTCCTTACTAACCATCCCTATTTTCCTTATCCTTAATACAACTAAGTCCATAAAACTATCCACAATAATAATTTCTTGAACAAAAGCCCCAATCCTGATAGCTACCATAATATTAACCATACTATCCCTTGCAGGACTTCCCCCATTAACAGGATTCCTACCAAAATGATTTATCATCCATAATCTTACAAAACAAGAAATAACAACAACAGCAACAATCATCGCCCTCCTCTCCTTATTAAGCTTATTCTTCTATCTGCGCCTCACATATTACTCAACAATCACACTCCCACCAAACTCTGCCAATCATATAAAACAATGACACACCAATAAGACATCTAATATCCTAATTGCTATCACCACCTCCCTATCCCTCACACTCCTACCTCTATCCCCAATAATTTTAACCATTAACTAGAAACTTAGGATAAACTACAAACCGAAGGCCTTCAAAGCCTTAAACAAGAGCTAAAACCTCTTAGTTTCTGATAAGACCCGCAGGATATTAACCTACACCTTCTGAATGCAACTCAGATACTCTAATTAAGTTAGGGCCTTATACTAGACAGGCGGGCTTCGATCCCACAACATCCTAGTTAACAGCTAGACGCCTAAACCAACAGGCCTCTGTCTACACCCTAAGACTCCGGCACGTCTACAACGTACATCGATGAGCTTGCAACTCAACATGAACTTCACTACAGAGCCGATAAGAAGAGGAATTGAACCTCTGTAAAAAGGTCTACAGCCTAACGCCTCAACACTCAGCCATCTTACCTGTGACCACCACTACCCGATGATTATTCTCAACCAACCACAAAGATATCGGCACCCTATACCTAATCTTCGGTGCCTGAGCAGGTATAATCGGAACCGCCCTAAGCCTGCTTATCCGTGCAGAACTAGGACAGCCCGGAACCTTACTAGGTGACGATCAAATTTACAATGTAATTGTCACCGCACATGCCTTTGTAATAATCTTCTTTATAGTTATGCCAATTATAATCGGAGGCTTTGGAAACTGACTAGTACCCCTCATAATTGGCGCACCCGACATAGCATTCCCCCGCATAAACAATATAAGCTTTTGACTCCTACCACCATCCTTCCTACTTTTACTTGCCTCATCCACAGTAGAAGCAGGAGCAGGAACAGGATGAACAGTATACCCCCCCTTAGCCGGAAACCTTGCCCACGCTGGTGCATCCGTAGATCTGGCCATCTTCTCCCTACACTTAGCAGGAGTGTCATCAATTCTAGGAGCTATCAATTTCATCACAACCGCCATCAACATAAAACCTCCAGCCCTCTCACAATACCAAACCCCATTATTCGTATGATCTGTACTCATTACTGCCGTTCTCCTACTCCTATCACTTCCCGTACTTGCTGCTGGAATCACAATACTATTAACAGATCGAAACCTAAACACTACATTCTTCGACCCCGCTGGCGGAGGAGACCCAGTTCTATACCAACACCTGTTTTGATTCTTTGGACACCCAGAAGTCTACATCCTGATCCTACCCGGCTTCGGAATTATCTCACACGTAGTAGCATACTATGCAGGCAAAAAAGAACCCTTCGGCTACATAGGAATAGTTTGGGCCATATTATCAATCGGATTCCTAGGTTTTATTGTATGAGCGCATCACATATTTACAGTAGGAATAGATGTAGATACCCGAGCATACTTTACATCAGCCACTATAATCATCGCAATCCCAACCGGTATTAAAGTATTCAGCTGACTAGCTACACTGCACGGCGGCACCATCAAATGAGACCCCCCCATGCTATGAGCCATAGGCTTCATTTTCTTATTCACCATTGGAGGCCTAACTGGAATCATCCTAGCAAACTCATCCCTAGACATTGCTCTACACGACACTTACTACGTAGTTGCCCATTTCCACTATGTATTATCAATAGGAGCAGTATTTGCTATCCTAGCAGGTTTCACCCACTGATTTCCATTATTCACCGGATATACCCTCCACCCTACATGAGCTAAAGCACACTTCGGAGTAATATTCACTGGCGTTAACCTAACATTCTTCCCACAACACTTCCTAGGCCTAGCAGGCATGCCACGCCGTTACTCCGACTATCCAGACGCATATACCCTATGAAACACCATGTCATCTATTGGCTCTCTCATCTCATTAACAGCTGTAATTATGCTAATATTTATCATCTGAGAAGCCTTCGCATCAAAACGAAAAGTAATCCAACCAGAACTCCCTACCACTAATATTGAATGAATCCACGGCTGCCCTCCACCACACCATACCTTTGAAGAACCAGCCTTTGTCCAAGTACAAGAAAGGAAGGAATCGAACCCTCATATGCTGGTTTCAAGCCAACCGCATCAAACCACTCATGCTTCTTTCTTATGAGATATTAGTAAAACTATTACATAGCCTCGTCAAGACTAAATTGTAGATGAAACCTCTACATATCTCAAATGGCTAACCCATCTCAATTCGGATTTCAAGACGCCTCCTCCCCAATCATAGAAGAACTTGTCGAATTCCACGACCATGCCCTAATAGTAGCCCTAGCAATCTGCACTCTCGTCCTCTACTTATTAACACTTATACTATTAGAAAAACTTTCCTCAAACACTGTAGATGCACAAGAAATTGAACTCATCTGGACAATCCTACCAGCAATCGTCCTTATCCTACTAGCCCTACCATCTTTACAAATTTTATATATAATAGACGAAGTGGATGAACCAGACTTAACCCTAAAAGCCATTGGCCACCAATGATATTGATCCTACGAATACACAGACTTTAAAGACCTAACATTCGACTCATACATAATCCCCACAACAGACCTTTTACCAGGACACTTCCGACTACTAGAAGTAGACCATCGAGTTGTAATTCCAACAGAATCCCACGTGCGTGTCATCATCACCGCAGGGGATGTCCTACACTCCTGAGCAGTTCCCACCCTAGGAGTTAAAACAGACGCAATCCCAGGACGACTAAACCAAACATCATTTATCACTACCCGGCCCGGAATCTTCTACGGCCAATGCTCCGAAATTTGTGGCGCAAACCACAGCTACATACCCATCGTAGTAGAATCCACTCCACTCACCCACTTCGAAAACTGATCCTCACTCCTTTCATCCTAATCATTAAGAAGCTATGCAAACAGCACTAGCCTTTTAAGCTAGAGACAGAGGAACACATACCCCTCCTTAATGACATGCCACAACTAAATCCAAACCCATGATTATCCATTATATTATTAACATGACTTACTTTCACACTAACTATTCAACCAAAACTTTTATCCTTCACCCAAACTAACCCCCCAATCAACAAACCAACCATACTTAATAAAACCACCTCATGAGCCTGACCATGACTTTAAGCTTCTTCGACCAATTTATAAGCCCATCCCTCCTAGGAATCCCACTAATCCTTATCTCAATATTATTCCCTGTGCTACTTATCCCAGCCCAAGGTAACCGATGAATTACAAACCGACTCTCTACCCTCCAATCCTGAGTTATCCACTTAATCACAAAACAACTAATAATTCCCCTAGACAAAAAAGGACACAAATGAGCCCTAATTTTAACCTCCCTTATACTATTACTACTTACAATTAACCTACTAGGCCTACTCCCATATACATTCACCCCCACCACCCAACTATCAATAAACATAGCCCTCGCCCTTCCTTTATGACTAGCTACCCTACTCACAGGCCTACGAAACCAACCCTCAATCTCCTTAGGCCACCTTCTCCCAGAAGGAACACCCACCCCCCTAATCCCCGCCCTAATTATAATCGAAACCATCAGTCTCCTTATTCGCCCCCTAGCCTTAGGAGTCCGACTCACAGCAAACCTCACCGCCGGCCATTTACTCATTCAACTCATCTCAACAGCAGCTGTAGTCCTTCTCCCCATTCTTCCAGCAGTATCTATACTGACTACTACCATCCTACTCCTCCTAACAATCCTAGAAATTGCAGTAGCCATAATTCAAGCTTACGTCTTTGTCCTCCTACTAACCTTATACTTACAAGAAAACATCTAATGGCCCACCAAGCACACTCATATCACATAGTAGACCCTAGCCCATGGCCCATCTCCGGAGCAGCAGCTGCTCTACTAACAACATCAGGCCTTGTCATATGATTTCACCAAAACTCCATACAACTTCTCAGCCTAGGATTATTCTCCATAATTCTTGTTATAATCCAATGATGACGAGATATTATTCGTGAGAGTACCTTCCAAGGACATCACACTCTCCCGGTCCAAAAAGGACTACGATACGGAATAATCCTATTCATTACATCCGAAGCATTCTTCTTTCTTGGATTCTTCTGAGCCTTTTTCCACTCTAGCTTAGTACCAACGCCAGAACTAGGCGGCCAATGACCCCCAGCAGGAATCAAACCACTAAACCCCATAGAAGTGCCCTTACTAAATACAGCCATTCTACTGGCTTCAGGAGTAACCGTAACATGAGCACACCATAGCATTACAGAAGGCAACCGAAAACAAGCAATCCATGCATTAACCCTAACAATCCTCCTAGGGTTCTACTTCACAGCCCTCCAAGGAATAGAATATTATGAAGCACCATTCTCAATCGCCGACGGAGTTTACGGTTCAACCTTTTTTGTCGCCACCGGATTTCACGGCCTCCACGTACTCATCGGATCATCTTTCCTCACTATCTGCCTACTACGACTAATCATATTCCACTTTACACCAAATCACCACTTCGGATTTGAAGCCGCTGCCTGATACTGACACTTCGTAGACGTCATCTGATTATTCCTCTACATAACAATCTACTGATGAGGATCCTGCTCTTCTAGTATAATTATTATAATTGACTTCCAATCTATAGAATCTGGTTCAACCCCAGAGAAGAGCAATTAACATAATCACATTTATATTCACCCTCTCCCTAACCCTAAGCATTATTTTAACCACACTAAACTTCTGAATTACTCAAATTAATCCAGATTCAGAAAAATTATCCCCATACGAATGTGGTTTTGACCCTCTTGGCTCCGCACGTCTCCCCTTCTCTATCCGATTCTTTCTAGTAGCAATTCTATTCCTACTATTCGACCTAGAAATCGCACTACTACTACCCCTACCATGAGCCACCCAGCTCCAATCCCCTATCACTACCATAACCTGAACATCCACTATTATCCTATTACTCACCCTAGGACTTATTTATGAATGAACACAAGGTGGCCTAGAATGAGCAGAATAAACAAAAAAAGAAAGTTAGTCTAAACACGACAGTTGATTTCGGCTCAACAGATCATAGCTAAGCCCTATGACTTTCTTAATGTCACTCATACACTTAAGTTTCTACTCTACCTTCACCCTGAGCAGCCTAGGACTCGCTTTCCACCGCACTCACCTAATCTCAGCCCTACTATGCCTAGAAAGCATGATACTCTCCATATACGTGGCCCTAACTGTCTGACCAGTCGAAAACCAAACACCCTCTCACACTCTAATGCCAATCCTAATATTAGCATTTTCGGCTTGCGAAGCAGGTACAGGCCTGGCAATATTAGTAGCATCCACACGAACTCATGGCTCAGATCACCTCCATAACCTAAATCTCCTACAATGCTAAAAATTATCCTACCAACAATTATACTTCTCCCAACAGCCCTACTCTCCACCCAAAAAGCCCTATGAACTAACATCACCCTACACAGCCTAATAATCGCCACCATCAGCCTACACTGACTATCCCCCACATATTTCCCACACAAAACTCTAACCCAATGAACAGGTATTGACCAAATCTCATCCCCCCTCCTTACCCTATCATGCTGATTGCTTCCCCTAATAATTATAGCAAGCCAAAACCATCTACACCACGAACCCTTAACACGCAAACGAATCTTTGCAGCCACCCTAATCATAATTCAACCATTTATTATTCTAGCCTTCTCAACCACAGAACTTATAATATTTTATATTACATTTGAAGCAACCCTCATTCCAACCCTAATCCTCATTACCCGATGGGGCAACCAACCCGAACGCCTAAGTGCTGGCATCTACCTCCTATTTTATACCCTAATTAGCTCCCTCCCACTATTAGTAACAATCCTACACCTTCACACACAAACAGGGACTCTTCACTTAACAATACTAAACTTAACCAACCTCTCACTCCCAAAATCATGAACCACTATCCTCTCAGGAATTGCACTACTAATAGCATTTATAGTAAAAGCCCCACTATACGGCCTACACTTATGACTACCAAAAGCACATGTAGAAGCCCCAATTGCAGGCTCCATGCTTCTAGCAGCACTACTTCTAAAGCTCGGAGGATATGGCATTATACGGATTACTATCCTAATAAACCCCACATTAAACTCACTACAATACCCATTCCTTGCTTTATCTTTATGAGGAGCACTCATAACCAGCTCAATCTGCCTACGCCAAACTGACTTAAAAGCACTCATCGCCTACTCATCTGTCAGCCACATAGGCCTAGTTATCGCTGCAAGCCTAATCCAAACTAACTGATCCTTCTCAGGCGCAATAATCCTCATAATCTCCCACGGCCTCACCTCCTCAATACTATTCTGTCTGGCCAACACAAACTATGAACGTACCCATAGCCGAATCTTATTATTAACACGCAGCCTACAGCCACTCCTACCACTAACAGCAACCTGATGACTACTAGCCAATCTATCAAACATAGCCCTGCCACCAACAACAAATTTAATAGCTGAACTCACCATCATAATTGCCCTATTCAACTGATCAATACTTACAATCATCCTAACTGGACTCGCAACACTACTTACCGCAGCATACACCCTATTTATACTACTGACTACCCAACGAGGAATTTTACCAACCAACATCACATCTATTCAGAACTTTACCACACGTGAACACCTCCTAATAACCCTACACATCATACCTATACTCCTCTTAATCCTTAAACCAGAACTTATCTCAGGAGCCTTCCTATGCAAGTATAGTTTAAACCAAACATTAGACTGTGATTCTAAAAATAGAAGTTAAAACCTTCTTACCTGCCGAGGGGAGGTTCAACCAACAGGAACTGCTAATTCCTGTATCTGAGTCTAAAATCTCAGCCCCCTTACTTTTAAAGGATAACAGTAATCCGCTGGTCTTAGGAACCACTAATCTTGGTGCAAATCCAAGTAAAAGTAGTGGAAACCATCCTAATTATTAACACCTCTATACTTCTCACACTAGCATTAATCCTAATCCCCACACTACTAACCCTATTAACAAAAAATTACAAGAACTCCCCCAGCTCAATTACCAAAACCGTCAAAACTGCCTTTCTCACCAGCCTAATCCCCACCACACTATTCCTATACTCTGGCATAGACAGCATTATCTCCATCTGAGAATGAAAATTCATTATAAACTTTAAAATCCCAATAAACCTTAAAATTGACCAATACTCAATAATATTTTTTCCCATTGCACTATTTGTAACATGATCTATTCTACAATTCGCCTCCTGATATATAGCTACAGAACCATACATTACAAAATTCTTCTCATACTTACTAATATTCCTAACTGCAATATTAACACTAACAATCGCCAACAACCTATTTTTACTTTTCATCGGATGAGAGGGGGTAGGAATTATATCATTTCTCCTAATCGGATGATGGCAAGGCCGAGCAGAAGCCAATACAGCTGCTCTACAAGCTATCCTATATAACCGAATCGGAGATATCGGACTCATCCTAAGTATAGCCTGACTCGCATGCACCATAAACTCATGAGATATCCAACAAACCATGCCCAACCATACCCAAACCCCAACACTCCCATTACTAGGCCTCATCCTAGCCGCAACCGGAAAGTCAGCTCAATTTGGCCTACATCCATGACTACCAGCTGCCATAGAAGGCCCAACCCCAGTTTCCGCCCTACTCCACTCAAGTACTATAGTTGTAGCAGGAATCTTCCTCCTAATCCGAATACACCCTATACTCTCCAACAACCAAACCGCCCTAACCCTATGCTTATGTCTAGGAGCACTATCCACACTATTTGCCGCTACCTGTGCTCTAACACAAAACGACATCAAAAAAATTATTGCCTTCTCAACATCTAGCCAACTAGGACTAATAATAGTAACAATTGGACTAAACCTTCCACAGCTAGCCTTTCTACACATTTCAACCCACGCCTTCTTCAAAGCCATACTCTTCCTGTGCTCTGGATCAATTATCCACAACCTCAGTGGTGAACAAGACATCCGAAAAATAGGCGGCCTTCAAAAAATACTTCCAACAACCACCTCCTGCCTAACTATCGGAAACCTAGCCTTAATAGGAACTCCATTCTTAGCCGGATTCTACTCAAAAGATCTCATCATTGAAAGCCTAAACACATCACACCTTAATACCTGAGCACTACTCCTAACACTACTCGCCACAACATTCACCGCAACATATAGCCTACGAATAACTATTTTAGTACAAACAGGATTCCCCCGCATCCCATCAACTACCCCAATAAACGAAAACGACCCAGCAATTATTAACCCAATCACTCGACTTGCACTAGGCAGCATCCTAGCTGGCCTACTTATCACAACTTACTTCCCACCTACGAGCACCCCTCCAATAACCATACCTACATACATAAAAATTGCCGCTATACTTCTAACGATCCTAGGAACCATTCTAGCCCTCGAACTATCAAACATAACTCACGCCCTATCAAAGCCCAAACAAAACATGGCAATAAACTTCTCATCTACATTAGGCTACTTCAACCCATTACTCCACCGCCTAACCTCTACAAACCTCCTAAACACAGGACAAAAACTATCCTCCCACCTAGCCGACCTATCCTGGTACAAAAAAATAGGCCCAGAAGGACTTGCCACCCTACAAGTCATAACAACCAAAACCTCAACCAACCTACACACAGGCCTCATCAAAGCCTATTTAAGCTCATTTGCCCTATCAATCCTAATCCTCTTACTAATATACAGAACCAACACCCTAATGGCCCCAAACATACGAAAACATCACCCCCTACTAAAAATAATTAACAACTCCCTAATTGACCTCCCAACACCCTCAAATATCTCCGCCTGATGAAATTTCGGCTCTCTTCTAGGTATCTGCCTAGCAACCCAAATCCTTACAGGATTAATGCTAGCCATACACTATACCGCAGACACAACCCTAGCATTCTCCTCCGTAGCCCACATGTGCCGAGACGTCCAATATGGTTGACTACTCCGCAACCTACATGCAAATGGAGCATCAGCATTTTTCATCTGCATTTACCTTCACATCGGACGAGGCTTCTACTACGGCTCCTATCTATTCAAGGAAACCTGAAACACAGGAGTTATCCTCCTCTTAACCTTAATAGCAACCGCCTTCGTAGGATATGTTCTCCCATGGGGACAAATATCGTTTTGAGGCGCAACCGTCATCACTAACCTATTCTCAGCCATCCCATACATCGGACAGACCCTAGTAGAATGAGCTTGAGGAGGCTTCTCAGTAGACAACCCGACACTAACCCGATTTTTTGCCCTACATTTTATTCTTCCATTCATAATTGCAGGTCTCACACTAATCCACCTCACCTTCCTCCACGAAACTGGTTCAAACAACCCACTAGGACTAGCATCAGATTCAGACAAAATCCCATTCCACCCCTACTTCTCCCTAAAAGATATCCTGGGATTCATCACAATACTACTCTTCCTGACAACCCTAGCCCTCTTCTCACCAACACTACTAAGCGACCCAGAAAACTTTACCCCCGCAAACCCACTCATCACACCCCCTCATATTAAACCAGAATGATACTTCCTATTTGCATACGCTATCCTACGCTCAATCCCAAACAAACTTGGAGGAGTCCTTGCACTCGCTGCATCTGTCCTAGTACTATTTCTAGCCCCACTCCTACATAAATCTAAACAACGCACAATAACATTTCGCCCTCTATCCCAAGTATTATTCTGAATTTTAGTCACCAATCTAATCATCCTAACATGAGTAGGCAGCCAACCAGTAGAACACCCATTCATTATCATCGGCCAACTAGCATCCCTCACCTACTTCTCTATTATTCTAATCCTCTTTCCAATCACTGCCACCCTAGAAAACAAGTTACTGAACTACTAAAATACTCTAATAGTTTATCAAAAACATTGGTCTTGTAAGCCAAAGAATGAAGATCCCACCTCTTCTTAGAGTTTTTCTTCCTCCGGGCCCCCCCCCTCTCCCCCCCCGGAGGATTTTTTGCCGGGATCTATGTACTCTAGCATACTATTCTCGTACCACATTATACATTATATCCATGTCCTAAATACATTAATATACACCTGGACACAAATCGCATTTTTCACATCCTACTTTCAAGCGCTATCCGCGTGTAACTTATTAACGGAATTTACACTCTGCCCGTACTAAAACCATGACATGCCATTCTATACATTAACGGACTTTCCCTGGACACGAGGCCTCCCGGAGGGAATGACCTTAATGGTAGCAGGACTATTCCGACGAAACTTTGTTCCGGTACAGCTTTCTAAAGTACCCGATGGATTTATTGATCGTTCACAGCACGAGAAATCCGCAACGCCTTGCACGAAGTACCTCCTCATACTAGCTTCAAGCCCATTCTTTCCACCATACACCACTGACACTACTTGCTCTTTTGCGCCTCGGGTTCCTATTTCAGGGTCATCAATTGGTAGTTGGATATATATTGGTTTTCACAGATGCAACCGAGCTCTGTCAGGGGCACTTTGCCTCGTAATCCCGACATCTTTCTGCCTTTTGTCTACTGGTTCCCTCTCTTCCCTTCGGGAGCCTTCACAGGTTGCCCATGGTAGTTAGAGCAGGAGCTTACAATCTATTTACCTGGGCTACAATGGTCCACGGGCCTTTTTATCACTTTCAGAGAATCACTCAATGAGACGGTCGACGTATCCGGGGAATCATCTCAACACTGATGCACTTTAGATAGCCCTCACATACTTGATCCGACTAGCTTAACTCCCGTGTGGCAGGATAATGCATGCATAGGGTATATGATTTTTCGATTTTCGCCCCCCCGGGCGATTTTAACAACACTAGGAATTTCCGACTAAACCATAATTTTCCACCCATCACAATTTTTATCATCACATTTCACATTTTCCCACTCTAGACAAACTACATTAATAAACAAATTCGTTACTTAACAAAAATTTTTTTACATCATACATCACAAAACATCATCAAACAATCCAGTAAAAATTCATTAAATAAACAAACACTTACATTTGTCACCATCACAAACATAATACATCAAAACATACCTCAGAAAAAAAGGAATTAAACCTTTATCACCAACTCCCAAAGCTGGTATTCTAAATTAAACTATTTTCTGATAACCCCACTAAACTGCCCGAATAGCCCCACGCGACAACCCCCGCACAACCTCCAAAACTACGAACAACGTCAACAACAAACCTCACCCCGCCACCAAGAACATCCCAAACCCCAAAGAATAAAACATTGCCACACCACTAAAATCCAACCGCACCAAAAACATACCTCCATTATCAACAGTAACTAACCCAACCTTTCAACACTCAACCACACCTCCTACAACCACACCAACAACAACAACCAAAAATAACCCAACCCCATACCCCACTACTCCCCAATCCCCCCAAGCCTCTGGAAACGGCTCCGCTGCCAAAGAAACAGAGTATACAAACACCACTAACATTCCCCCTAAATACACCATAAAAAGCACTAAAGACACAAACGAAACTCCCAAACTCAACAACCACCCACATCCTATCACAGATGCCAACACCAAACCAACCACCCCATAATATGGCGAAGGATTAGACGCAACCGCCAACCCACCCAACACAAAACCTACACCCAAGAAAAAAACAAAATAAGTCATAATAATTCCTGCTTGGCCTCTCTCCAAGATCTATGGCCTGAAAAACCATCGTTGTAAACTTCAACTACAAGAACACCCTACAAACAAACCATACATCATCATTATATTGTAAACATCATCTTTTATTACTTATCTTATACACATTTTTTCACTTTTTACACTCCACCGCCGCTGGAGTTACATTAAAATAATTCCACCACTTTGTACACCACATCACTTATTATTTACATATTTATTATATATATTTTTACCAAATATTAAAAAACCCACCTACAACAAAACAAACAACAAACAACAAACAACAAACAACAAACAACAAACAACAAACAACAAACAACAAACAACAAACAACAAACAACAAACAACAAACAACAAACAACAAACAACACAAGCCCCTTTCACGTCCTCGTAGCTTAAATAAAAGCATAGCACTGAAGATGCTAAGATGGTTAGCCCTACCTCCCCGAGGACAAAAGACTTAGTCCTAACCTTACCGTTAGTTCTTGCTAGATATATACATGCAAGTATCCGCATTCCAGTGTAAATGCCCTTAGCCTTCTTGTCAAGATAAAAGGAGCAGGTATCAGGCACACCCCATATCAAAGTAGCCCAAGACGCCTTGCTTAGCCACACCCCCACGGGCATTCAGCAGTAATTAACATTAAGCAATAAGTGTAAGCTTGACTTAGTTATAGCAACCAGAGTTGGTAAATCTTGTGCCAGCCACCGCGGTCATACAAGAGACTCAAATTAACGGTAATACGGCGTAAAGAGTGGTACATGCAGTATCTTGACATTTAAGATCAAAATGTAACCAAGCTGTCATAAGCTCAGATTACAACTAAAGCCGCCCTAAAAGAGATCTTAAATCCTTAGACAAACTAGATCCACGAAAGCCAGGACCCAAACTGGGATTAGATACCCCACTATGCCTGGCCCTAAATCTTGATATCTTCCCATATACAAAGATATCCGCCTGAGAATTACGAGCACAAACGCTTAAAACTCTAAGGACTTGGCGGTGTCCCAAACCCACCTAGAGGAGCCTGTTCTATAATCGATAACCCACGATTTACCCAACCGACTCTAGCCCTAAGCCAGCCTACATACCGCCGTCGCCAGCTCACCTTTTTGAAAGAACAACAGTGGGCACAATAACCATACTTCGCTAACAAGACAGGTCAAGGTATAGCTTATGAGTCGGGAGCAATGGGCTACATTTCCTAACACTAGGAAACACGGAAGGGAGTGTGAAACCATTCCCGGAAGGCGGATTTAGCAGTAAATAGGGACAATGAGAGCCCCATTTAAATTGGCCCTGGGACACGTACATACCGCCCGTCACCCTCGTCACAACCACATTCCCTTAATAAATTAATACTACATTACTAGGTAAAGATGAGGTAAGTCGTAACAAGGTAAGTGTACCGGAAGGTGTACTTAGCATACCAAGGCGTAGCTACAACACCAAAGCATTCAGCTTACACCTGAAAGATATCTGCCATCACCCAGATCGCCTTGAAGCCAAACTCTAGCCCAACCCTTCATATCTAATTAACCAAAAAACTAACTTCATCACTTAACTAAAACATTCAATAAACCTAGTATAGGCGATAGAAAAGGACATCATCCGGAGCGATAGAGCCCCTGTACCGCAAGGGAAAGATGAAATAATAATGAAAACCTAAGCATATAATAGCAAAGACAAAATCTTGTACCTTTTGCATCATGATTTAGCCAGAACCACCAAGCAAAACGGATTTAAGCTTGCCCCCCCGAAACCCAAGCGAGCTACTCACGAGCAGCTATACATGAGCGAACCCGTCTCTGTCGCAAAAGAGTGGGATGACTCGTTAGTAGAGGTGAAAAGCCAACCGAGCTGGGTGATAGCTGGTTGCCTGTGAAACGAATTTAAGTTCTCTCTAGACCTCCCTCTAAGGAAACCTAACCAAACCCCCATGTAGAAGGTCAAGAGTAATTTAAAGGGGGTACAGCCCCTTTAAAAAAGAAAACAATCTCCCCTAGCGGATAAACACCACACCCACATCCTTACTGTAGGCCTTTAAGCAGCCATCATTAAAGAATGCGTCAAAGCTCGCCTCTTAAAAATACTAAAACAACATGACTCCCTTACCACTAACAGGCTAACCTATCCCTATAGAAGAACTTATGCTAAAATAAGTAACTTGGAACATTTCCCTCCCTAGCGCAAGCTTACATCATTTAATTATTAACAGACCATAATTAATACCTCAATTCTAACAAGACAAAATATTAAACATACTGTTAACCCAACCCAGGTGCGCATATTAGAAAGATTAAAATCTACAAAAGGAACTCGGCAAACCCAAGACCCGACTGTTTACCAAAAACATAGCCTTTAGCCAACCAAGTATTAAAGGTGATGCCTGCCCAGTGACAGAACGTTTAACGGCCGCGGTATCCTAACCGTGCGAAGGTAGCGCAATCAATTGTCTCATAAATCGGGACTTGTATGAATGGCTAAACGAGGTCTTAACTGTCTCCTGTAGATAATCAGTGAAATTGATCTTCCTGTGCAAAAGCAGGAATGAACCCATAAGACGAGAAGACCCTGTGGAACTTAAAAATCAATGGCCATCACCAACACTAACCAAGCCTACTAGGCCTACAACTTACTAGACAATGGCTCATATTTTTTGGTTGGGGCGACCTTGGAGAAAAACAAATCCTCCAAAAATAAGACCACAACTCTTAACTAAGAGTGACATCTCAATGTGCTAATAGTAATCAGACCCAGTACAACTGAGTAATGAACCAAGCTACCCCAGGGATAACAGCGCAATCTCCTTCAAGAGCCCATATCGACAAGGAGGTTTACGACCTCGATGTTGGATCAGGACATCCTAATGGTGCAGCCGCTATTAAGGGTTCGTTTGTTCAACGATTAACAGTCCTACGTGATCTGAGTTCAGACCGGAGCAATCCAGGTCGGTTTCTATCTATGACTAGGCCTTCCCTAGTACGAAAGGACCGGGAAAGCAGGGCCAATATTACCCAACACGCCCTCCCTCAAGTAGTGAACTCAACTAAACTACTATAATGGATATTAACATATAACCAATGCCCTAGAAAAGGGCCGCTAGCGTGGCAGAGCTTGGTAAATGCAAAAGGCTTAAGCCCTTTACCCAGAGGTTCAAGTCCTCTCCCTAGCTTTCATCAACTATGTCAAAACCCTCTACCCTTACCCTCCTCTTTATATCACTGTCCTATGCTATCCCAATTTTACTTGCTGTAGCCTTCCTAACCCTAGTAGAACGAAAAATCCTAAGCTACATACAATCCCGAAAAGGCCCAAACGTTGTAGGCCCATTTGGTTTACTACAACCTGTAGCAGATGGTGTAAAACTATTTATTAAAGAACCAATCCGACCATCTACTTCATCTCCATTCTTATTTATCGTAACCCCAATACTAGCACTACTATTGGCAATCACAATCTGAATCCCCCTCCCACTTCCATTTTCCCTAGCCGACTTGAACCTAGGACTACTATTCCTGTTAGCCATATCAAGCCTAGCCGTATACTCAATCCTATGATCTGGATGAGCCTCCAACTCAAAATATGCCCTAATCGGAGCCCTACGTGCAGTAGCACAAACAATTTCATATGAAGTTACACTAGCTATCATCCTGCTCTCCGTAATTATATTAAGCGGAAACTACTCCCTAAATACCCTCATTACCACCCAAGAACCACTTTACCTTATCTTCTCTTCCTGACCCCTTGCAATGATATGGTATATTTCAACCCTAGCCGAAACAAACCGTGCCCCATTCGACCTCACAGAAGGAGAGTCAGAACTAGTCTCCGGATTTAATGTCGAATACGCTGCAGGTCCTTTCGCTCTTTTCTTCCTAGCCGAATACGCAAACATTATACTAATAAACACACTAACCACCATTCTATTCCTCAACCCAAGTTCACTAAACCCACCCCTAGAGCTATTCCCTATTATTATAGCTACAAAAATCCTACTACTGTCCTCTGGTTTTCTATGAGTTCGCGCCTCATATCCTCGATTCCGCTACGACCAGCTCATACACCTCCTATGAAAAAATTTCTTACCACTAACACTAGCCCTATGCTTATGACACACCAGCATACCAATCTGTTATGCAGGATTACCCCCATACTCAAGACATGCCCAAGGAAATGTGCCTGAACAAAAGGATCACTATGATAAAGTGAATATAGAGGTACACTAACCCTCTCATTTCCTATCTGAACACCTTAGAAAAGTAGGACTCGAACCTACACAAAAGAGATCAAAGCTCTTCATACTTCCTCTATATTATTTCCTAGTAGAGTCAGCTAACAAAGCTATCGGGCCCATACCCCGAAAATGATGGTTTAACTCCCTCCCCTACTAATGAGCCCATATGCAAAACTAATCTTCACACTAAGTCTTATACTAGGCACAGCCATTACAATCTCAAGCAACCACTGAATTATGGCCTGAACAGGCCTAGAAATCAATACCCTAGCAATTATCCCATTAATCGCCAAATCCCATCACCCACGCGCAATTGAAGCTACAATTAAGTACTTCCTAGTCCAAGCTACTGCATCAGCACTAATCCTATTTACAAGCATTATCAATGCCTACTCAAACGGCCAGTGAGACCTCACTCAACTAAACCACCCAACAGCCTGCATTCTACTTACAACTGCAATCGCAATAAAACTTGGACTAGTACCATTTCACTTTTGATTTCCAGAAGTCATCCAAGGATCATCTATAACCACAGCACTTTTATTATCTACAATCATAAAACTGCCACCACTCACTATTTTATTTATAGTATCCCCATCCCTCCACCCAACACTACTAACCTTCATAGCCATTGCCTCTGCAGCCTTAGGGGGCTGAATAGGCCTAAACCAAACACAAACCCGAAAAATCCTAGCTTTCTCATCTATTTCCCACCTAGGCTGAATAACCATTATTCTAATCTACAGCCCTAAACTCACCATAATCAACTTCTATGTATATTCCTTACTAACCATCCCTATTTTCCTTATCCTTAATACAACTAAGTCCATAAAACTATCCACAATAATAATTTCTTGAACAAAAGCCCCAATCCTGATAGCTACCATAATATTAACCATACTATCCCTTGCAGGACTTCCCCCATTAACAGGATTCCTACCAAAATGATTTATCATCCATAATCTTACAAAACAAGAAATAACAACAACAGCAACAATCATCGCCCTCCTCTCCTTATTAAGCTTATTCTTCTATCTGCGCCTCACATATTACTCAACAATCACACTCCCACCAAACTCTGCCAATCATATAAAACAATGACACACCAATAAGACATCTAATATCCTAATTGCTATCACCACCTCCCTATCCCTCACACTCCTACCTCTATCCCCAATAATTTTAACCATTAACTAGAAACTTAGGATAAACTACAAACCGAAGGCCTTCAAAGCCTTAAACAAGAGCTAAAACCTCTTAGTTTCTGATAAGACCCGCAGGATATTAACCTACACCTTCTGAATGCAACTCAGATACTCTAATTAAGTTAGGGCCTTATACTAGACAGGCGGGCTTCGATCCCACAACATCCTAGTTAACAGCTAGACGCCTAAACCAACAGGCCTCTGTCTACACCCTAAGACTCCGGCACGTCTACAACGTACATCGATGAGCTTGCAACTCAACATGAACTTCACTACAGAGCCGATAAGAAGAGGAATTGAACCTCTGTAAAAAGGTCTACAGCCTAACGCCTCAACACTCAGCCATCTTACCTGTGACCACCACTACCCGATGATTATTCTCAACCAACCACAAAGATATCGGCACCCTATACCTAATCTTCGGTGCCTGAGCAGGTATAATCGGAACCGCCCTAAGCCTGCTTATCCGTGCAGAACTAGGACAGCCCGGAACCTTACTAGGTGACGATCAAATTTACAATGTAATTGTCACCGCACATGCCTTTGTAATAATCTTCTTTATAGTTATGCCAATTATAATCGGAGGCTTTGGAAACTGACTAGTACCCCTCATAATTGGCGCACCCGACATAGCATTCCCCCGCATAAACAATATAAGCTTTTGACTCCTACCACCATCCTTCCTACTTTTACTTGCCTCATCCACAGTAGAAGCAGGAGCAGGAACAGGATGAACAGTATACCCCCCCTTAGCCGGAAACCTTGCCCACGCTGGTGCATCCGTAGATCTGGCCATCTTCTCCCTACACTTAGCAGGAGTGTCATCAATTCTAGGAGCTATCAATTTCATCACAACCGCCATCAACATAAAACCTCCAGCCCTCTCACAATACCAAACCCCATTATTCGTATGATCTGTACTCATTACTGCCGTTCTCCTACTCCTATCACTTCCCGTACTTGCTGCTGGAATCACAATACTATTAACAGATCGAAACCTAAACACTACATTCTTCGACCCCGCTGGCGGAGGAGACCCAGTTCTATACCAACACCTGTTTTGATTCTTTGGACACCCAGAAGTCTACATCCTGATCCTACCCGGCTTCGGAATTATCTCACACGTAGTAGCATACTATGCAGGCAAAAAAGAACCCTTCGGCTACATAGGAATAGTTTGGGCCATATTATCAATCGGATTCCTAGGTTTTATTGTATGAGCGCATCACATATTTACAGTAGGAATAGATGTAGATACCCGAGCATACTTTACATCAGCCACTATAATCATCGCAATCCCAACCGGTATTAAAGTATTCAGCTGACTAGCTACACTGCACGGCGGCACCATCAAATGAGACCCCCCCATGCTATGAGCCATAGGCTTCATTTTCTTATTCACCATTGGAGGCCTAACTGGAATCATCCTAGCAAACTCATCCCTAGACATTGCTCTACACGACACTTACTACGTAGTTGCCCATTTCCACTATGTATTATCAATAGGAGCAGTATTTGCTATCCTAGCAGGTTTCACCCACTGATTTCCATTATTCACCGGATATACCCTCCACCCTACATGAGCTAAAGCACACTTCGGAGTAATATTCACTGGCGTTAACCTAACATTCTTCCCACAACACTTCCTAGGCCTAGCAGGCATGCCACGCCGTTACTCCGACTATCCAGACGCATATACCCTATGAAACACCATGTCATCTATTGGCTCTCTCATCTCATTAACAGCTGTAATTATGCTAATATTTATCATCTGAGAAGCCTTCGCATCAAAACGAAAAGTAATCCAACCAGAACTCCCTACCACTAATATTGAATGAATCCACGGCTGCCCTCCACCACACCATACCTTTGAAGAACCAGCCTTTGTCCAAGTACAAGAAAGGAAGGAATCGAACCCTCATATGCTGGTTTCAAGCCAACCGCATCAAACCACTCATGCTTCTTTCTTATGAGATATTAGTAAAACTATTACATAGCCTCGTCAAGACTAAATTGTAGATGAAACCTCTACATATCTCAAATGGCTAACCCATCTCAATTCGGATTTCAAGACGCCTCCTCCCCAATCATAGAAGAACTTGTCGAATTCCACGACCATGCCCTAATAGTAGCCCTAGCAATCTGCACTCTCGTCCTCTACTTATTAACACTTATACTATTAGAAAAACTTTCCTCAAACACTGTAGATGCACAAGAAATTGAACTCATCTGGACAATCCTACCAGCAATCGTCCTTATCCTACTAGCCCTACCATCTTTACAAATTTTATATATAATAGACGAAGTGGATGAACCAGACTTAACCCTAAAAGCCATTGGCCACCAATGATATTGATCCTACGAATACACAGACTTTAAAGACCTAACATTCGACTCATACATAATCCCCACAACAGACCTTTTACCAGGACACTTCCGACTACTAGAAGTAGACCATCGAGTTGTAATTCCAACAGAATCCCACGTGCGTGTCATCATCACCGCAGGGGATGTCCTACACTCCTGAGCAGTTCCCACCCTAGGAGTTAAAACAGACGCAATCCCAGGACGACTAAACCAAACATCATTTATCACTACCCGGCCCGGAATCTTCTACGGCCAATGCTCCGAAATTTGTGGCGCAAACCACAGCTACATACCCATCGTAGTAGAATCCACTCCACTCACCCACTTCGAAAACTGATCCTCACTCCTTTCATCCTAATCATTAAGAAGCTATGCAAACAGCACTAGCCTTTTAAGCTAGAGACAGAGGAACACATACCCCTCCTTAATGACATGCCACAACTAAATCCAAACCCATGATTATCCATTATATTATTAACATGACTTACTTTCACACTAACTATTCAACCAAAACTTTTATCCTTCACCCAAACTAACCCCCCAATCAACAAACCAACCATACTTAATAAAACCACCTCATGAGCCTGACCATGACTTTAAGCTTCTTCGACCAATTTATAAGCCCATCCCTCCTAGGAATCCCACTAATCCTTATCTCAATATTATTCCCTGTGCTACTTATCCCAGCCCAAGGTAACCGATGAATTACAAACCGACTCTCTACCCTCCAATCCTGAGTTATCCACTTAATCACAAAACAACTAATAATTCCCCTAGACAAAAAAGGACACAAATGAGCCCTAATTTTAACCTCCCTTATACTATTACTACTTACAATTAACCTACTAGGCCTACTCCCATATACATTCACCCCCACCACCCAACTATCAATAAACATAGCCCTCGCCCTTCCTTTATGACTAGCTACCCTACTCACAGGCCTACGAAACCAACCCTCAATCTCCTTAGGCCACCTTCTCCCAGAAGGAACACCCACCCCCCCTAATCCCCGCCCTAATTATAATCGAAACCATCAGTCTCCTTATTCGCCCCCTAGCCTTAGGAGTCCGACTCACAGCAAACCTCACCGCCGGCCATTTACTCATTCAACTCATCTCAACAGCAGCTGTAGTCCTTCTCCCCATTCTTCCAGCAGTATCTATACTGACTACTACCATCCTACTCCTCCTAACAATCCTAGAAATTGCAGTAGCCATAATTCAAGCTTACGTCTTTGTCCTCCTACTAACCTTATACTTACAAGAAAACATCTAATGGCCCACCAAGCACACTCATATCACATAGTAGACCCTAGCCCATGGCCCATCTCCGGAGCAGCAGCTGCTCTACTAACAACATCAGGCCTTGTCATATGATTTCACCAAAACTCCATACAACTTCTCAGCCTAGGATTATTCTCCATAATTCTTGTTATAATCCAATGATGACGAGATATTATTCGTGAGAGTACCTTCCAAGGACATCACACTCTCCCGGTCCAAAAAGGACTACGATACGGAATAATCCTATTCATTACATCCGAAGCATTCTTCTTTCTTGGATTCTTCTGAGCCTTTTTCCACTCTAGCTTAGTACCAACGCCAGAACTAGGCGGCCAATGACCCCCAGCAGGAATCAAACCACTAAACCCCATAGAAGTGCCCTTACTAAATACAGCCATTCTACTGGCTTCAGGAGTAACCGTAACATGAGCACACCATAGCATTACAGAAGGCAACCGAAAACAAGCAATCCATGCATTAACCCTAACAATCCTCCTAGGGTTCTACTTCACAGCCCTCCAAGGAATAGAATATTATGAAGCACCATTCTCAATCGCCGACGGAGTTTACGGTTCAACCTTTTTTGTCGCCACCGGATTTCACGGCCTCCACGTACTCATCGGATCATCTTTCCTCACTATCTGCCTACTACGACTAATCATATTCCACTTTACACCAAATCACCACTTCGGATTTGAAGCCGCTGCCTGATACTGACACTTCGTAGACGTCATCTGATTATTCCTCTACATAACAATCTACTGATGAGGATCCTGCTCTTCTAGTATAATTATTATAATTGACTTCCAATCTATAGAATCTGGTTCAACCCCAGAGAAGAGCAATTAACATAATCACATTTATATTCACCCTCTCCCTAACCCTAAGCATTATTTTAACCACACTAAACTTCTGAATTACTCAAATTAATCCAGATTCAGAAAAATTATCCCCATACGAATGTGGTTTTGACCCTCTTGGCTCCGCACGTCTCCCCTTCTCTATCCGATTCTTTCTAGTAGCAATTCTATTCCTACTATTCGACCTAGAAATCGCACTACTACTACCCCTACCATGAGCCACCCAGCTCCAATCCCCTATCACTACCATAACCTGAACATCCACTATTATCCTATTACTCACCCTAGGACTTATTTATGAATGAACACAAGGTGGCCTAGAATGAGCAGAATAAACAAAAAAAGAAAGTTAGTCTAAACACGACAGTTGATTTCGGCTCAACAGATCATAGCTAAGCCCTATGACTTTCTTAATGTCACTCATACACTTAAGTTTCTACTCTACCTTCACCCTGAGCAGCCTAGGACTCGCTTTCCACCGCACTCACCTAATCTCAGCCCTACTATGCCTAGAAAGCATGATACTCTCCATATACGTGGCCCTAACTGTCTGACCAGTCGAAAACCAAACACCCTCTCACACTCTAATGCCAATCCTAATATTAGCATTTTCGGCTTGCGAAGCAGGTACAGGCCTGGCAATATTAGTAGCATCCACACGAACTCATGGCTCAGATCACCTCCATAACCTAAATCTCCTACAATGCTAAAAATTATCCTACCAACAATTATACTTCTCCCAACAGCCCTACTCTCCACCCAAAAAGCCCTATGAACTAACATCACCCTACACAGCCTAATAATCGCCACCATCAGCCTACACTGACTATCCCCCACATATTTCCCACACAAAACTCTAACCCAATGAACAGGTATTGACCAAATCTCATCCCCCCTCCTTACCCTATCATGCTGATTGCTTCCCCTAATAATTATAGCAAGCCAAAACCATCTACACCACGAACCCTTAACACGCAAACGAATCTTTGCAGCCACCCTAATCATAATTCAACCATTTATTATTCTAGCCTTCTCAACCACAGAACTTATAATATTTTATATTACATTTGAAGCAACCCTCATTCCAACCCTAATCCTCATTACCCATGGGGCAACCAACCCGAACGCCTAAGTGCTGGCATCTACCTCCTATTTTATACCCTAATTAGCTCCCTCCCACTATTAGTAACAATCCTACACCTTCACACACAAACAGGGACTCTTCACTTAACAATACTAAACTTAACCAACCTCTCACTCCCAAAATCATGAACCACTATCCTCTCAGGAATTGCACTACTAATAGCATTTATAGTAAAAGCCCCACTATACGGCCTACACTTATGACTACCAAAAGCACATGTAGAAGCCCCAATTGCAGGCTCCATGCTTCTAGCAGCACTACTTCTAAAGCTCGGAGGATATGGCATTATACGGATTACTATCCTAATAAACCCCACATTAAACTCACTACAATACCCATTCCTTGCTTTATCTTTATGAGGAGCACTCATAACCAGCTCAATCTGCCTACGCCAAACTGACTTAAAAGCACTCATCGCCTACTCATCTGTCAGCCACATAGGCCT